>CP139504.1:208019708-208205683 GCA_021014915.2 Artemisia tridentata subsp. tridentata | reverse complement strand
TAGGTTTTCTATTTGCCTAATGAACCTTTGAATTAAATCAGAGGTTTCATCTTTAGTAGACATAAAGAATACCCAGCAATACCTGGTGCAGTCATCAGTAATGACAAGTCAATAACTAGCATGGTTGATACTTCTAACAGATGTAGGGCCAAACAAATCCATGTGTAAGGTATTCAAAGGCTCAGTGATAATCCTATCTAACTTAGCCTTACAAGAAGCTCTATGCTGTTTGCCCTTATTACAAGCTACACAAGCATGGTCATTCCTAAAAACCTTGGAAGGTAAGCCTCTAACTAAATTACCCTTCACAAGTTTGTTCATATTCTTAAAATTAACATGACCTAACCTTTTATGCCACAATTTAGATTCATCCAAAGTAGCTTTTGCAAGCAAACAAGCAGAACCTTTTGCAACCTCAGGTGCTTTCATATCAAAACTGTACATGTTGTGTTGTCTAGGAACTTTAAGAAGTATCTGACTTTCATCAGGCATCTTAAAATACGAAGTCAATACAAAACATTCAGTTTCACTAAAAAGCACCTTTTGCTGCTTATCACAAATTTGTGATATTGAGAAAAGGTTAAACTGCCCTAGTTCTTTTACAAAAGATACATTGTCAAATTTTAAATTGCCTACAACAATTCTACCTTTACCAGTTATCTGACCTTTACTTCCTCCAAAGGTAACAGAACCTCCTTGGAATTCTAGAAAATCCTTCAGATGATTCTTGTTACCAGTCATGTGCCCAGAGCACCCACTATCAAATATTCCTTTGTCTTCCATGTTCTTCAGTGGATGTTCCTGCACAAAAGTAGAGAAATTAGTTTCTCTTTAGGACCCAAGCCTCTGAAGACTTGGGTCTGCCCTGTGGATCAACAAATTTATAGGTCTTGTATGAGCTTGATCCACTGTTGTTCTTGGATTCATAGGTAAGTGTGTTCTTAAAAGGATCCCAAGACCAACATGCTGGGGTCTTAACAGTAGAATCCCCATTTTCCCTTACAGCACCTGAGCTTGAAGCTTGTGCTGCATTATTAGTAAAAGGACTCCTCACAGGTGAATGAGGTTTGTAAAAATTGTTTCTTTGATTATATGAATTCACATGTGGTCTATTTATTGGTTGTCTGGGTCCAGAATGATTAAACCACCCAGAATTAACACTTGGCCTCACATAATTAACATTTTGACCAACAGAACTAACATTTGGTCTACCAGAATTAAAATTTGGTCTACCAGAATTAAAATTTGGCCTACCAGAATTAAAATTTGGTCTACCAGTACTAACAGATGACCAACCAGAATTAACATTAGGCATACCAGAATTAACTTGAGTTGGTCTAGTCACAAACTTATTAGCATGATTAATCCTGTTAGCATTATTCCAAACTGGTTTATCATTCATATGGCCAGCATTAATACTCTTATCTTTTCTAAGTTCAGCCTCTCTTTTCATCCTAACCTCATGAAAATCACAGTCCCTAATCAAATGACTTAAACTACCACACACAAAGCATCTTTTAGGACCAAAATTGTGGTTTCTCTTGTAATCTTTTCTCATTCTATCAGGCTTTGGTGACTCTTGATTTCTAACAGACTTCCTATGAGTTTTTATGTGCGAATCACAACTAGGTTTATCTGTATGAGGTTTGGGTGTAGTCACAGCTGGTTCACTATTTTGGACTGATCTTGACTCAGAAACATTTTTAGGTGCACTTTCTGATTCTGAATCAGACTGCTCAGAGACATCTCTAGTAGATCCTTCACTGTCATTGGTTTGACAAGTGGAGTATTCACTAGATTTATCATCTGAGTTGCCTGTCTCAGGATAGATAGGACCCTTTTTACCATATACAAACAAGGAGTCATCTAGGTCTTTCTTTTGTAGAGGGGTGTAATCTCCACTTAATGGAGGTGGCACCCCTTTAAAATCATCAGCTTTAATGAACCTATTGTACACAGGCTTACCAATAGAATCCTCTTTCCTACATTTGAACACAGATCTGTCCATCTCTTCCTCATAGCTTAGAACTTCACTATCTGACTGTATTCCATAACCTAATCCAATCTTACTTGTAGACCTCATACTAGATGCTATTATTTTATCGTGACACTTAGCAGAATGAGTCCATTTATCTAGTTTCTTTTGCAATTCATCTATTTCCTTAACAGCTTTTAAGCCTGCTTTTCAATATCTCTTAAGTTTTTCATCTTTTTCATATATCTCATTAGCTTGAAAGGTGAGTTTTTCGTTTAAGGAAGCTTGTTTGTTTTGATAGTTATCAATTTGTGCTTCTAAAGTTTTAACAGCTTTAGTATAAGCAAGAATTTTTGCTTCCTGATCACCTATTTGTGTTAGTTGTTCATCACACAAAGCTTTAGGATGATTATATGAATCAATGCATGATTTTGAGCACAAAGATACCTCAGTACTGGAACCAATAGCCATAAGTGCATGGTTTGGCTCTTCATTCTCAGGTGTGTGTTCATCCCAGTTCACAGCTCCAGCTTCCAATGTCATCAAGCTCGTCTGATTCTTCCCCATCTTATCATCATCTTGAGAGTCAGAACCCTTCTTCTTTTTCCAATCAGTAGTCACTTTTTCAGTGCAATTTCTGGCAAAGTGACCATGCTTGTGACAATTATAGCACTCAACAGTCCTTCTATTGTATCCCACTGGTGACTTCCCATCAAGCTTAATGTTCCTCCCAGTCTGCTTGTAAAACTTCTTAACCCTGAAAGCAATCATGGCAATTTGCCATTTGATATCCATTTCTTCAACTTCAACATCATTGATCTATTCAAAATCCTCACTGATGAAATCTTGATCTTTTGGTTCCTTAGCAAGATGTGAGTGAATTACATCATCAGCAAAGCCTGCTGGAGCATCTCTTTCTTTTCTCATGCTGCTAGAAGAAGTTCCATAACCACCAGAATTAATGCTGCCAGACTTAACCTTGTTAGTGCTGCTCTTGCCTTGAGAAACAAAAGCAACATTTGTAGAACTTGAAGATTCTTTTCCTTGGATTTCCTGTTCAAACACCTTGAGGTTGTTGTACAGGTCATCAGTAGTCATGGTGTCAATTTCACCATTCATCCTCATGGTCAATGTCACACTTGACCATTCTTTTGGTAGTGCTCTAAGAAACTTTTGGTTTGCATCTTCTTCTGACACAGCTGCACCATGAACCTCCAATTGTGATAGAAGATGTTGAAACCTATCATAACCTTTTTTCTAATCCCTCTGAACTGGATACACTGAAAGCTTCAAAGTGCTGTTTAAGAACAGCCTTTTGCATCTTCTTGGAGTTAGCATTCCCTCCAAATCTTTTCTTAATAGCCTCCCAAATTTCTTTAGCATCATTCATGCCATGAAACCTTCTCAAATGCTCTTTGGGAATTGCCATTAGCAGCATAGTCTTGGCCTTCTTCTCCTTTTCAACAGCCCGTATCTCTTCAGCAGATACTGGTGGTAATATCCTAATCACTCCATCTGTTCCTTGTGAAATCCTTTTCTTCGAGTTCCCATTCTGTATGACCTTCTAGACTTCGCTGTCAATATACTCCAAATAATGTTCCATCTCCATAGCCCAGATGTCATATTCTTCTCTTTTTAGGATTGGGAGTTTTATGTTGGATATGGTTGTTGTTGCAGAGATGGGTTGTTGTTGTCTAGATGTGCTTGCTTCAGGTTTTTCTTCATCATGGATTGATTTTTCATCATCACTATTGTGAACTGAGAAACCATCATTCTTAATGGGATTTTAAACACCAGACATATTAGCAGGGTTTAGGTGAATGAATTTAGGGTTTGGTTGTTGTGTTTCTTCAAACTTAGAGTCTCTTTACAGGCTCTGATACCACTTGTTGGTCCACACGAGTTATGGATCCAAGTAGCCTTGTTACTTGTTAGACGACTTGTATAAACCAAATCGATCTAAGTAAGAAACTCTAACACCTTGCTTATTGTTAATGCGGAATCTTAACAACAAACAATGAAGAACACAATAATAACTAACTTCGTATATTGATTTGTTTAATCTTTAGTGATTACAATCTTCGTCGTTATCTCTAAACTAATGACTAAGGTTCCTTTTATACACTAAGGAAACCCTAGATACAAAACTTGCTGAAGGATATACGTATCTTCTCTAAAGATAATTACGTATCCTTTCCTAACTTATATCTAACAAACTTTCCTAACTTTCATGACCAGACTTAACAACTAAAGTCAACAGACTTAACTTACTCTACCAGACTTAATAATAAACAACCAGACTTAACTATTACAAGACTTAACTAATAACACTAACAGACTTAATAACATAGTCCACCAGACTTAATTATGTTCTTCCATTAAGTCTTCTCTTGTTAAGTCTTCTCTTGTCTTGTGATAATTCCCAACTGGGTTTTTGATGAATTATGACAATGTGCTACAAGATGCAATTCCTAACTACCAAAAACATAGTTTGTGATGCAATTTGGTAAATATGCTTCATGATTTTACAAGAATTATGCATAAACCCCAATTTTTGATTTTGTGCATGAAATAGAAATCCTAGACGCAGATCAGGAATGTAGACACGATAAGGATACTTACAGTGATGACTAGAGCACAAATTGGTTGTGAAAGATGGCCTAAATTGTGAATTTGGTGTGATAATGGTCGAGTTCCAGTAGGTGTTTATGTTTTGGGAAGTGTGATGAATAGTACAGGAAGTATATTTAATATACAGAAAAGAAGCTCAGCAAGCCACGGATCCGGCGGATCCAAAACAAGGGTTCTGCCCTTGTTGTCATTTGGATCCGTAGGTCCAAACTCAGGTTTTGGTTTTTGGCTAATCTAAGGTTCAAGCTACGGTTTCATCTACTCACTAGGTTCCATTAATCCTAAACCAAGTCTAAGAAAATTGAAAGGTTCTCTCTTAAGGGGTTTTGTGAGAATGTCAGCAATGTTGTCCTCTGAGGATACTTTCTCGATTGAGATGTTTCCCTTCTGAACACTGTCGCGTAGGAAGTGGTGTCGTATTTCTATGTGTTTGGTTCTAGCGTGTTGATCTGGATTTTTGTTGAGGTCGATAGCTCCTTTGTTGTCGCAAAGAATGGGAATGTCGTTGAGTTCAATTCCATAGTCGACGAGAGCTTGTTTCATCCACAGTGCTTGTTGGCAAGCTTTTCCTGCTGACACGTACTTGGCTTCAGTTGTTGAAATTGCGAGGGTTGTTAGTTTCTTAGCAAACCATGAGGTAAGACAATGTCCTACAAAAGTACAAATACCGCTTGTACTTTTCCTATCAACATACTCACTGCCATGGTCTGAGTCGGCATACACTATGGTTTCCATTCCCGTCCCTTTGGGATACCATAATCCTAGATGTGTAGTGCCTTTTATGTACCTAAATATCCGTTTAACGGCTTCAAGATGGGATATTTTGGGATCTTCTTGAAAGCGTGCACATGGACAAACACTAAACATAATGTTCAGTCTACTAGCCGTTAGGTAAAGTAAACTACCAATCATCCCTCTATATTTAGTGCTATCTACGGATTCACTTTCATCATCCTTGGTGAGTTTGGTTTCGGAAGACATTGATGTTTTCATGGGTTTGGAATCTTCAAGACCAAATTTCTTAAGCATATCCTTGATATACTTAGATTGGTTGAAGAATATCCCATCTTCTAATTGTTTAATTTGGAGACCTAAGAAAAAGTTTAGTTCCCCCATCATACTCATTTCAAACTCATCATGCATGATTTTTGAAAATTCATTGCATAACTCTTGACAAGTTGAACCGAATATAATGTCATCCACATATATCTGGACTATGATAATATGTGATCCCTTTTTCTTGGTGAAAAGAGTATTGTCTACTAGGCCCATGGTATACTTATGGTCAACTAGGAAAGTCTTAAGTCGGTCATACCAAGCTTTTGGTGCTTGCTTAAGTCCGTATAAAGATTTCTTAAGTTTGTAGACATGATTTGGTTTTTCAAAATCGGCAAAGCCGGGAGGTTGTGCTACATATACTTCCTCATTTATAAAACCATTAAGAAATGCACTTTTGACATCCATTTGAAATAGTTTAAAGTCATGTGCTCATGCATATGCAAGTAGTATCCTAATTGACTCAAGTCTAGCGACGGGTGCAAATATTTCATCGTAATCTATACCTTCTTGTTGATTGTAGCCTTGTGCTACTAGCCTAGCTTTGTTTCTAGATACTACACCATTTTCATCCATTTTGTTTCTAAAAACCCATTGTGTACCTATTATGGTTCGATTTTTAGGTTGAGGGACTAATGTCCAAACATCATTCCTAACAAATTGATTTAATTCCTCTTGCATCGCAATGACCCAAGATTCATCTTTTATGGCTTCATTAACATTTTTAGGTTCAATTGTTGAAACAAAACAAAAGAAATTACTTTCGTTTTGAGCTTTAGACCTTAATGTTCTTTTATTGATTTTTCCTATGACGTTTTCTAATGGATGACTTTTGGTTTCTTTGATATTAACTATTTCTCTTTTTACCGGTTCATCTTCTTTGTCACTTTCAATGTTTTCTTGGTTTTTAACCATTTGACTTTCAACTAAGTCATCATCTGCCAAAGATGATGTCTTAGAGGGAGGTGGACTTTCATCGAATGTTACGTTCAATGATTCCTCGACTTTTGAGGTTTCTTTGTTCAAAACTATATATGCTTTACTATTTTGTGAATATCCTAGAAATACACCTTCATACGACTTTGGGTCGAACTTGGTGAGATAATCCTTTGTGTTTAAAATGAAGCACTTGCTTTCAAAAACCCTAAAATATCCTAAAGTAGGCTTTTTGCCTCGGTATAACTCATATGGAGTCTTTTTCAAGAATGGTCTAATTAGAACTCGATTTAGGATATATGTGGATGTATCTACAGCGTGACACCAAAACTTTTGAGGTATGTTTTGTTCATTTAACATGGTTCTACTCATTTCTTGAATTGTCCTATTTTTGCGTTCTACTACACCGTTAGATTGATGAGTTCGAGGAGCCGAGAAATTATGTGTTATGCCATTGGCATCACAAAAAGCTCCGAATTGGATTTCGTTGTCAAATTCACGACCATGGTCAGTTCTTATTGACACTATGTTACTTCCTATTTGATTTTGAATTTTCTTACTTAAGATTTCAAATTTATCAAATGCTTCGTTTTTAGTTTTCAAAAACTTAGTCCATGTATACCTAGAGTAATCATCTACTATTACCAAAGTATAGAAGTTTCTCCCGTAACTTCGTATAGCGGATGGACCAAACAAATCCATATGTAACAATTCTAGACACCTAGATGTAGACACCATGTTTTTAGCCTTATGGCTATTATGAACTTGTTTTCCTATTTTGCAAGCATCACAAAAGTGTTGGTCATATTTCAACTTGGGCAGGTTCCTAACGAGTTCCTTAGATGATAAGGATTGAATTAATCTCATATTGGCATGAACTAAGCGTCGATGCCATAGAGTTGAGTTTTCGTCCAAAGAAGTGAGAAAAAGTTTGTCTTTAGGTGTTTTGTCTAATTTCATAACGTAAACGTTATTCTTCAAAACACCTTTTCCTACGGTTATGCCATCTTTTAGTATTTTACTTCCATTTTCACTGAAAATGACGTTATACTTTTTGCGGCATAATTGACTAATACTAAGCAAGTTAAATCCTAAATTATCTACATGAGCAACATCATCAATAGTGAGAGAGTCATGAGAGATTGTACCTTTTCCGATGATTTTACTTTTAAGCTTGCTACCGAATGTGACATTACCTCCGTCGTACACTTGGTAGGATGAGAAAAGTCTGTTGTTCCCCGTCATGTGTCTTGAACACCCACTATCTTTAATCCACTCATCTGGTTCTAACTCAACTTTTAAGAACACCTAAGTTCAAAAAAATCCCAAGCGTTTGGTCCCCAATATCTCATGGGTCCGTTTGGGTTAAACATAACATTATCATGGTTCATGTATGGAAATGGTGGACACGTGTTCCATGGCATGAAGTTGGGACCTTGAAAGTTTCTAGACATGTTTTGGTTCCAATTATTTTGATAATGATGTTGTGAGTTAAAGTTACTCTTTGGAAAGGGGTGTTTGGGAAAACTAGTTTTAAGTGTCTGTTGAACCGTTTTAACTCTATACTCATTTCTAACTTGACCTTTTCCTATAGAGATTGATGGTTTTTTTTGTTAACAGTTGTACTAGTGCTAGGTTTTCTAGTGACCTTAACAAATTCAGTACGATCCGAATTACGAACTTTCTGTTCATCAACAGTACCTGCGGATCCCTTGGGTACAACTGGCGGATCCAAAATTTTGGATCCGTCAGATCCGTGGGTGTCTGACTCAGTTGGAACAGTTTCTTTTTCTTTCACTGTTTGTTTCTTAAAGTCACTTAAGCTTCCTAGTTTCATAAAACCTAGTCCGGTTTTATCATGAGGTAATTTTTGCATCTTCATTATCTCATCTATACAACTTATATTTTTATCAAACTTTTTAAACTTAGAATTTTGTTTGATAAGTTCTTCCTGTGTGGACTTAAGTGTTTCTAGTTCTAATTTAAGTTCCTGACACGACACACATGTTTCTTTAACACTTTTACCCTTTTCTATTCTTATCTCTTTTTCTTTTAACCAATGAACTTCGTTTTCTAAAAGTGTTGTTTTGGTTTTTAAGAACTTATTCTTGTTTATGATTTTAAGGGTAATTTCACACAGTTTGTTATATTCTACTTCTAAGGTTTCATCATCAATAGAGGAGTATGACGAGTCAAAATGTACCTCTTCTGAGTCATGAGCCATAAGAGCAACTTCGTCGTTCTTAGGTTCGTCGTCATCACCTTCACTGTCACTCCAAGCTCCACTAATAAACGCTCTTTGAGATTTGTTCTTTGGAGGCTTTGGACATTCTCCTATTAGGTGACTAAAATCTCCACACCTATAACACTTCCTATCTACCTTTCCTTTTCTATCATCACGATCTTTCCGGAATGATTTCTTTTCTTCACGAGGTGGTCTTACGAACTTTCCTCGTCTCCTAAAGAATTTATTGAAATCTCTTACGGCCATGGCATATTCTTCGTCTTCACTACTAGAACAAGACTCTTCATCATCACTTGATTCTACCCTAGCTTTCAAGGCAATGGACTTCATCTTCTCCTTTTTGCCTTTAACTATTTCTGAGTCTTTTTCCATCACCATCTCGTGAACTTTGAGATTTCCAATGAGCTCGTCCAGTGTCATGCTTGAAAGATCCTTAGATTCTTCAATAGCCGTCACCTTTGCTCTCCACTTCGGATGGAGTGCTCTTAGAAATTTCCTGACAAAATTCTTACTAGAAAAATATTCATCAAGTGCTTTAAAAGATGTAATAATAGTATTAAACCTAGCAAACGCACTATCAATGGTCTCATCTTCAGAGATAACAAATTGTTCATATTGTTGAACAAGAAGATCAATTTTGTTATCTTTGACTTGTGAGTTCCCTTGATGAGTGATAATTAATGATTGCCAAATATCCTTATCGTTTTACACATAAAAACTCTTTCATATTCTTTCTTAGGTAAAGCATTGTAAAGCATCATTTTGGCTTCGTTATTTTTGGCAATCAACTTCTTTTGCTCATCACTGTGACGAGTAAGAGAAGCACCTTCATCCCGACCACCTGAAATATTATTACTTATGGGCTTGTAATCACCCTCTACAATTATATACCATAGATCTATGTCCTTTGACTTCACATATGTCTCAAAGCGGTTTTTCTAGTATATGAAACAATTTGGTTCAAATAGTGGTGGTCTTTGCATAGATTGCCCTTCTTTAAAGTTTTCAAAATCCATTGATCGTTTCAAGTTTTAAAATACATTATATTTGAAAATCTTGAGTAACGTAGCTCTGATGCCAATTGTGGAAAACTAGAAGGGGGGTTGAATAGTTTTTACCGTTTTCAAATTAATTCGCTTTGTGACTTAACGTGATTTCAAAGTAAATACTTACAAACAAGAAATATAAGTAAAGTAAGTAAGGATAGGAATAATCAAACCACAACACAGAGATTTATAGTGGTTCGGCTACAAGGACTCTCTTCCTTGCCCTACTCCACTCCTCGAGCCTCTAACTCGAGAGTTTTTCTTCACTAGGAAACAAACTCCCTTCTCGGCAGAGAAAACCTTTATACACGTCGCTTACACTTTATCCGGTACTAAGCTAAACACCGGGTTCTTTACAAGGGTACAACCACTCCCGTTGGTTCTTTAACAAGGGTACAACCACTCCCGTTGGTTCTTTCACAAGGGTACAACCACTCCCGACACTCTTTGTGTTTTAAGGACTAAAACACTAACCAAACTTTACTGAATGAAAGATATAACAATGATGTGTGAACTAATACAAAATCACACGGAATCTAACTAATGAAACTTGCAACAGTAAGTATGTTGAAGCTTGTATGCTTGATCTTCTTTGCTATAAAAGTGAGATCAACAAGAATGAAATGAATGATATGGGTTAGTGATATGCAAATGAATGATTATATATTTTAAGCTATATGAGTGATGATTGTGTCAGAATGATCAGCTTGCTATTTATAGGCAAACTGATAAAACAGTTGGCGGATTTGGCGGATCCCTAAATTTGGATCCGCCCTTGTATGGGTTTGGATCCGCCAGTGCAGGACAGCTAATAGATTCTCAAATCTTTTCATGTCTTGCACAATCTTTTCATATCTTCAAATGTCAACTCTTTACCTTGAAGATCTATACAAAATATCTCAAAAATCTTTCTAAGATATGTTCATGATGCATGCCATGATGTCATCTTAAATATTTCTAATTTAAGAAATAAAAATGTAAATGTATATAATGTTATTCCTAGTAATATTGTAATGTGTAAATGTGTTTTAAAAGACTTATCATTATAAATGTAAAAGACTTAATCTTATATTTATGCTTTGCTTAAAGATAAACTTTGTAATTGTCATTAACAAAATTAAGCAAAGATCGTAAAATATAAATAACGTTTTTATGACGATATTTGTATTAACAATCTGTGTAGTATCTAAGGACTGTTGGGCTTGTATTTAATACGCTCCCACCTTTATATGTTAACATCTTGTGTAAACCTTTAGAAAACTATAATGAATAAACTATGTTGAGTAAATCTGCATACACATACCTGATCTGTGTGATGATGCCCATAATAGTAGCTATATGAGCTGGAGTGAATTCTCCTCTTTTGACGTAAACATTATTGATTACGTTGGTTGCTTGTTTGTATATGTTTCCTTCCTATAATGCTTTCTCGTAAGCTTCCTTAGCTCTCGCTATCATTCCACCATCACCATCTTTGTTCTTATTATTCATTTGCACTACAAAAACGTCAACCAAAATAACAATTAGATTAATACTTCTCTTTGTCATTCAAATATTAATGACCCATCTGGCCTAAATGTCTAAAACCCTTAACAATATGCAACTCAAATTGTTTAAAATCCACACAACCCCCAATTAAATAACCAAACCCGTGACCAGATTTACAAAAAGTTTTCAATATTAACCATAATTTACCAAAATCAACCCAAAAAGATTCATAATCTCCAAAAGGGTATCATAATCACTACACAAAAATAGAATCAAAACACACCTCCTCCATAAAAATCTTTGTGTTCTTTTGGGGTAGCAAAACCCAATTAGATATTTGTAAACTTTACACATAAATCAACAATTAAATATAAATAGATGATTAATTATATATATATATATATATATATATATATATATATATATATATATATATATATATATATATATATATATATATTGTTGGGTCAGGAAAAACCCAAGAATACTTAAAACATGATTTGGACACAAATTAACTAAGTGTTAACTTAAACCGAGAACAATTCAAGTCACTGAGAGAACAGCCTCTCAGTGAGTCATCTTCAGGATGCTTAAGGCGAATTCAAGAAGAAGGATTCACTACTCAGGAAGGCGGTACTCCCTGATGTAGCACTTAAGCCAAAGAAGAAGATGATGGTTCAGTGAGTGTTTGACAAGAACTCACTGAACCCCAGTCTCCTCAACAACAATGAAGTAATTAAGAGTGATAACTGAGAAGCGTGTCCTGAAGAACTAAGTGCCTGAGAAGGAAGGCAGAAATATCTAGGAAGGATTTAAGATAAGATCAAATCTTATCTTGTTAGGAAGAAATCCTTCCTAAGACGGCTTAAAGTCTGGGAGTGTCAGACCAACCACTTCTAAAGACTTAATAGGCCATTTCTATTGGTTCTTGGAAATGACAATTACTGTTGTAATTGTCAGACACGCTTGCTCAACAACTTGTAATATTTTAATTACTTTTTACTCAGTTTACTTGTGTATAAATAGATTGAGAAGGAGAGAAGTTGAGTGTGTTTTGTACAATTAAAGCTTAGTCTTTTACAAAACAACTTCTCTCCTATAAAGAGTAACGTATCCCTGAGATAGCTCAGTGAGGTCGCATTGTTACCACGCAAGCAAAACTTGAGTTTAGATAGGAGACACCACCATACCTTGTCTATTCAATCCCAAGTGTTTGTTCCGCAAAACACTTGGGTATAGATTCTTTGATTCATTTCTAATAAGAATTTAAACGTTGAAAATTATCTTGAGTTTTTTTTATATTCACGTTTTATAACTGTTAGAATTAATCATAACATTGTATTAGTCATAAACACAAATAGATTAACTTTCTAGTTAACTCTAAACGTGTTAAGGGAACAACAAGTGGTATCAGAGCCTCTGGTTTATAAAATCTTTTTAAACTAACCAAGAGTGCTCTAGGTTTTTAAAACCAAGATCCTACTATGGCTGATATCAATGTACCCCAGCTAGTCGACAAAAAGGGTGGCAGCTACTCCGCTGTTGCACCCAGACTTGAAGCTGGGAAATTTAGCAAATGGAAGAAGCGTATGATTTGCTATCTTACCGGTATGGAACCCTACTACATCACCTGTATGAGGGATGGCCCATTTGTCCCTAGGACAGCCGCAGGGCTAAACAAGCCTGAGGCCCAATGGACCATTGATGAGAGGAGGGTGGTCAATCAAGACCAACGCCTGAAAAGCATCCTTATATCATGTCTTCCTGACGATATAATGGAATCAGTCATCAACTGTCTAACAGCCAAACAAACTTGGGGTGACTTGGTAAACAGCTTTGAGGGTCCCTCAGATACCAAGGAAAATAGGGTCATGGACCTTAAACTTGAGTATAATACTTTCAGAGCAAAAGACTCTGAAAGTCTCTCACAGACCTGCACCAGATACAAGACTTTGATAAATGAATTATCAAATGATGGTGTTGTACTGACTAAGCATGAGAATAATGTTGGCTTTGTCAACAGTCTCCCTGAGAAGTGGCTCAACTTCTCACAAGGCCTGAGGAATGCTAACCACATTTAGACCCTTGAGCTCCCTGAAATTTATGGGAAGTTTGTCTATGAGGACAACTTGATCTCAAGGAGATACCCTGACTCAAAAGCTCTTGAGTCCAAAGAGGCCTTAACCTCCACACCCATATCAACTGCTTTCTATTCTAATGGTGTTGTGCAGGATTCTCAAGAGGATTCTGAAGATGAAATTGATGAAAGGACTGGTGAGGAGTACCTGAACGACTTGAACTTGGAATTCCAAGAAAGGGCACTCCTTGCTAGTTCAAGACGTTTCATCAAAAGAAATCAGTCCAACTTTACAAAACCAAAAGCAAATGAGACCACTGAATGCTTTAAATGTGGTAAAAAGGGTCATTTTGCTAGGGACTGTTATTCTAAAACCATCTCAGAACCCTCTTACAAATTTTCAGGAAACAATTCCTCAGGAACTAGCAAGTTTCAACCAAAAATGTTTGATCCGTGCTAAATAGATATATAAATATATATGCAACGAAGGATACGCGTGAATAATTAAAATTACCCCTTTGTAAAAAAGGATACTTGCAAAAACTCACGTTTGTGTGTAGTGTGAAACCAGGTAAGTGATTACCCGGATCGTTTCCCAACGAGGTATGAATGGGCAAACTATGAAAAGTTTTGGATTAGAGTGACTGATAAATAGATATGAGATTTTGCTTTTTTATTAATTCTAATTGATATATAAGAAACAAATATACAAAAGAAAATTAAATGCGAATTTAAATAAACTGAAAACGCGTAACAAGAAATCTAAAATGGGACAAAAACTGAAATATTATAAAATTAAAACCTAAAAGTGTAAAATTACTTAAAACTTATTTTAAAACTAAAATTATATTTTTTTACACTTTTTATCTAATTATTATTAATTATTTATTATTTAATAATTATTTAAAACTAATTTAAATTATAATAAATACTAAATGAACAAAGAAAAATCTAAAACTTTTTCTATAAATATTATTAAGTGAAAAGAAGCTAAGAAAATTATAAAAATGAAAATTGCTTAATTAAAAATTTAAAAAGATAAAATCTATTAAATAGAAGCTATCACTTATTTTCTATTTTGTTTTTCTTAAGGTATAAAAATGTTATTATATTTTTCCTAGAATCTAATTAATGAAAGAAAATTATGAAAATTAGAATTATATTTTTCTGATTATTATTTTATTTATTATGATTTAATTACTAATAGAAACTACTTAAAAAGATTAAAAATATTAAATGACTTAGGAAAAATCTGAAAAATTCAGGATAAGTCTAAAATATTATTTAAAAGCTAGGAAAATTAAAATCAAAAGTTTAATAAACCCTGATAAGCAGTTGGACAGATAAGCAGTTTGGAAAATAAGCTAATAAGCTCAAAACTTAACCAAAGGCTCAGAACAAGATTAATACACTATTAGAAGCACAAAACAACTTAAAAATACAAATAAGCACAAGAAATGAGCAAGATAAGCAGTAGAACAGTAGCAAAGCTTATACAGAAACTCAGGAAAATGGTCAATTTGCAGGGCAAATTAAGCAGTTCAAATAAGCAGATAAGTTGAATAATATGGGGGCAAAAGTGAGCTAGTACTATGAGCTATCCTAAAACACAAAAAGCAAGCCCTCAGCTTATCTAGATAAGGCACAATTGAGTTGAGTTCAGCAGCCTCAGCAACTCAGTATACACTGAGTCTGCTGTGCACAGAGTTGTGCAGAAGAGTGCACAAGTGTGTAGGGGTTCTAGGACTTTGTAAACTCACTAAAGGGACTACTGGGAACTTAAAAATGCCAAGGTTATGGTCCAAATAAGCTTCTAGCTTATTATGGCTTGTATGAGCTTTCTGAGGTCTGATTTGAACAAGGGTGATGCAAATTTAGATTTTCTATCTATATTGGTAATTAGAGCTCAGAAATAGCTTATTAGGACTGAGAAAAGCTGGAACAAAGTTGGGCTTAAGGTCAATCTACAGTAACACAAGCTTTTAGCCTATCTAACTGCTAAAACCAAACACTCCTTTATAGGACTGTTTTGGATTTTTAACTAACACAGTCTAATTAAACTTATATTTTCTGATTATTATGAGTTAACTAACTTATTTTGATTATAATTAACAACTTTTAACTTATAAATAAGCAGATTAATAAGCTATACTAATATTAGCTATTTTTGGCCTTTTTTTATGTTTTTTAAGTAAAATGAAAACAAAGGTTATTAAATACTGATAAGATTGATGAAATATGAGTAGGAACTAATAATAAGCAACAAAAAACAGTAATAAGCTAGTAACAAGCTATTGTACAGTAAAATTAGAAAATTGCATAAAACTTGAAATGAGCTTACAACTTAAATGACTATGAACCAAAGAACCAAGGACTAGAACCACTCCTAGCTTGTTCACACAAGCTAGAAAACCAACATAAGCCTTCCTGAATAGCTTTTAACCCCAGAATAGCTTATTTGGTTGCTTCTTTGACTTCAGTTGACTTTTTCCATTAATCTTGAGTAAGGCTGAATTAATCTATCATAAACTTATCAAAAGCTATATAAAGCTTATGTAAGCTTAGAGAAGCAGGAAATAAGCTTGTTTTAATAGTAATTAGCTTAATTGGAATTCTCAGTAACCTCAGAACATTAAAAACTTGAAATTAACATAAACTGATGAAATTCTTTAAAGATTAATGATAGAAAGATTGTAAATAACTTGTATTGATAACTGGAATTGAAATTACAACATTACAACTATTGATAATAAAATACGATTACACTAAAATTAACTACTACTTTTTTTTTCTATTACATTGACCTATATATACTAAATATTGCTGGGAAACCCTTAGTCGACATCCTTGATCACTTCTGCACCCTTGGATTGCTTCCAATCAATCTCAGCCCTTCTTTTGGATTTTGGCGCCAAAAATATCAATAGCAGGTTTTAGCAATTAATGCATTTTAGTTAGATGTGGAGGTGGAGAAGAAGCATTAAATGAACTTTGGCTTGTTAGGTAAGGTGGGTAACAGATGAGGGTGGTGGGTGTGTCAGAGAGGCGGTGGAAAATGGTGGTATTGGTTTGTGGTTTTGGCGGGTCAAGGTATAGAAGAAAGGTTTGACCGAAGTTTGACCCTGATATTTAGCAAAAGGGTTGGGTCGGGTTTATTGATTGGGCTTGGGTATTGTAGTTGGGCTGGGGTTTAGTTTTAGTTAGGATAGATTTGGATTTTAGGTAAACTTTAGGGACCAATGTTGTATAATGCTGAAAATCCAAGGACCCATGCTGCCAAAATTCCAAACTATTTCCAAGGACCATTTGAGTCAAGTTTCAATAGTACAAGGGTATAATTTAATAATTTACACTTTTTAAATACCCGAGGACTAAATTTGCCAACATTGAAACTTGAGGGGTAAAAGTTGCCATTTTTAGAAAACTTTCATCCAGGGACTAAAAGTGAACATGTTTGATATCCCAAGGACTAAAGTTGACTTTTCTTTCATTTTAAACCTTCAGGGACTAATTCTGCCAATTTGTGAAACTTCAGGGACTGAAAATGACAATTATGCAAACTTTGTTTGTTTTTCACTTGTTTTCAATCTTTTTGTTCCTGAATCATATAAAAACACATTTTATGATATTTTCTGTATTTTGAAGCATATCTGCATGTTTTTAAATGTTTTTGTAGTCTAAATGTGACAGAAATGATGAGTATTTAGACACTCATCAATCCCCCACACTAAACTATTGCTAGTCCCTAGCAATCTTTTATGAAGTTTTAATGGATTTTTCTCTTTACCAAAAGCCATTACTTCTGGAGTAGCCAATGTTTTAGTATGTGATACTTTGGTACAATGATAACCAAATGATTTTGAGCAAATCATCAGCTGTCAACGGTTTTGATTTGTCTTTACCAAAAGTCGTTTGCTTCTGGACTAGCCAACTCTTAGATAAACTATAGTTATTATCTTTGGTGAGCTGATTACCAATCATGGTTTTCCACTGCCTTTACCACAAGCCATAACCTTGCGGGCTAGCCAACTCTTCACTTATAAAGATATGGTGAGTCGAATACCATACAATTTTTGGCAAATTGTAAGCCATGAACGGATTTGATATATCTTTACCAAGAGCCGTTTGCTCCTGGATTAGCCAATCCTTATGTGGGTTAGACATGGCGGACTGATAACCATTTATTGCGTTCTAAGTGAGAAATTTTTTTTAAATTTTGGCCAAAATGGGGGTACTAGATGGTAAATATGATCAAATTCGTTAGAATTCCCCCCCCCCCCACACTTAGAACTGAATATTGCCCTCAATATTCAAAGTACCGGCTATTATGCCGACACTTAGAACGTAAAAAGGAAACATTACTAATAGCCATTTTTTATTTTTTATTATTTTTTTTTGAAATGTACATATTTACAACATGTGGGGCATCTCCCCCACACTAGGGTGAGACATGGGTGAAAACCCATGTTTTACTACTATTTTTATTAACCGAGTCGCTAGCTTGACTCGACCCCGAATTCATTGGTTCATGGGGAAGTAAGTGGAAGAAACCATCTCCATCGGACTTTCATTAAAAATGTTTGGATAACCAATTGAACATAAGAAAGTTCCACACCGATGAGATAAATCCGGCATTTAAACCAATGTTAGATGGAAAATGTCGGGGTCAAAGGTAATATCCTCACTCCCGAATGAGTGAAAGATAGGGGAAATCACCGGGTAGGTGAAGGGAAGAAGAGAGATCTGAATAGCAATTAAGATAAGAACTTCCTCCTCAAGAATTGCATATTCAAGTGGAGGAGGCAAGTCCTTAAACTTGATCTCCGGAAATTTATCAGTTTTCTCAACTGACTTGATTTCCTTCTTATGAAGTTGTTTTGGTGGAAGAGGGGAAGATGAATCTTCGTTTAACAAATTCTCTAGAAAAAGAATGTCCCCCTCAGGATCAAGATAGTTATCATCAACCTCATGCGGAAGTGAACTATCTAGAGCAAGAAAAGCATCGACCTCATCCCAAAATGGATCACTTCCCTCAACCGAAGTGAGAGAAGGGGAAGAGTCGGCGATGATAAGTTGAGAAGATGTGGTGGGATTCCTACTCACAGAATTATGAAAATAACCAACACTTTCTTGAGAGTACTCCTTTGAAGCAACATCAATGACATCGATTCGGTTAACCGATTTAGAATCATAATTTGAGGAGTACCTCGAAGTTTGATCATGGTTAAAGGTAACAGCTTCATTACCCACACGCAATGTGATCTCATGCTTAAATACATCAATAAGAGCATGGCCCGTTTTTAGGAACCCTCTTCCAAGAATGAGAGGAACCTTTTGATCTGCGTCGAATTCAACAACCACAAAGTCAGCTGGAAAATGGAACTTACCTACTTTCACAAACACATCCTCGGCAATGCCGCATGGATGAGATATGGTTCGATCTGCAAGCTCAAGAGTCATGCAGGTAGGAGTAAGAGCCGAAAGAGAAAGTTTCTTCCATACTGAATGAGGCATCAGGTTGATGCTTGCACCAAGATCGGCCAAGGCATAGCATTCAACCATTCCCGGAAATATACAAGGTAGTAGAAACTTTCCAGGATCTCCAAGCTTCTCCGGAAGCTTTTTCAAGATAACCGCTGAGCAGTTCTCATTTAATGGAGTTTTTGCCATTTCAATCAGTTTTTCCTTGTTGCTTAACAAGTGTTTGATTGTTGATGCAAACTTGGGCATCAGAATGATAGCATCCGCAAAACTTATGTCAAAATGTAATTCTTTAAAGATTTGAAAGAATTTGTCCATTTTTTGACTAGCCTTTTCGCGGAGCTTTTGCTCATTTAAGCGCGATGGGTAAGGAATATAAGGTTTGGATTTAGGGGCAATGACTTCAGGAGTCTCAACAGATTTAAAGACAACTCCTGGTTTGGATTTCTTTTTCGGGACACCCGGAGGATGGACATGTGCTGTACTTTGTGGGCTTGGAATTTGCACTTTGTCCGTTGTATCCTCCGTCTCTTTTTCCATTTCAAACAACGGAGGAGGAATAGGACCAGAGGGTCCCTCATAAGCAGCACCACTCCGAGTGGTGATAGCTTTGACGAAAGTGGTATTTTCATCATCATCACTGTCATCAAGCACACTGACAGGAGCAACATTGAGCATATCGGAATAAGCTATGGCTGTTCTTTGCTCACTAAGTTTGTTTGACAAACTTTTAACCATAAATCGTGAAAGAGTAGGATCTATTTTTGACGGTTGAGGAGCAATTGTGGGTGTAGAATTTTGGACAACCTTAGGTTGGACGTATTTAGCACTTCCATTGTTAGTGGGAAGTACCGGGTCCTTTATCACCTTGAGTCCAACATGAGCTTTACCACTACGTGTAGTGACAGCTTTGAGTTCACCCCTTGGGTTGACAACAGTGTTACTTGGGAGACCTCCCGAGGTAGAAGGTAGATCATTTAAATATTTTTTATATCATTTATTTGGGTAACCAATAACTGGTTTGTCTTATATTGAGTCCTGTTTGTCTCCTCTTGAGATTTTATGAATTGCTTAAGCAACTCATCTGAGGACGTCTGATTTTGGTTTTGGACATTCCATGGCTTTTGGTTAAAGTTACCCTGATTCTGACCTCGGTTTTGATTGAAATTTTGGGAATTGTTGAAATTTTGTCCCTGATTTTGAACAAAGCGGTTTTGATTATTTTGATGGGGCACGGGTGGAAAACCAGGTGGTACCATAGCATTCGGTGCTCGGTACTGAGTTTTAGCATGCGGACGGTATTGATTTTGGTTTACTACAGCTACTGGAGCTGGGTAAAGAGAAGCATCGGTTGCTTGACAATCATAATACGCATGTGGGCCACCACAAGTTTCACACACTTTGTTTATTGCTTTGATTTGTTCCGGTTTATGAATTTCACTCTTCAATTCTTTCATTTCCTTCATCATACAACGCATTGCGTCCGTTAGAAAGGCTAACTCTGATGAGTTACCGGATGAAGAAGAAGCATGAGTGACAGGAACATTCACTTTGTTTCGAGAAATAGGAACTTTTGATTTATTTTCACAAATTTCAACCACCTCTTTAGGTCGACGATTCAAGATATTGCCACCGGCGGCTGCGTTAAGTGCATCTTGATCGTTTTGGGTCAACCCATTATAAAACGTATTTATCTGTTGTAACTCCGTGAAATCGTGATGTGGGCATTTTCTTAGGAGATCTTTAAATCTGTCCCATGCCTCTCCTAAATTTTCATCAAAACCTTGACGAAATCCAGCAATTTCATTTTTTAAATTAGTCGTCTTTGATGGAGGGAAGAAATAATTGACAAATTTCTTTACGAGATCTTCCCAGGTTTCAATGGATCGAGGGGGTTCTTTATCCAGCCAAATCCGGGCTGCCCCTTCGAGTGAGAATGGAAATAGCATCAATTTGATAACTGTTTGCGGCACATTCTTGTAATTGATTGTAGAGGTCAGCTTGTTGAACCAACAAATGTGTGCATATGGATCTTCTCGTTCAAACCCGTGGAATTGGTTGGTAGAAACGAGCTGAATCAAATGCGTTTTCAGTTCAAAATGATCAGAATCGATGGGTGGTAAAACGATGGCATCTCCGTAACCCTCGGTGGGTGCTTGGAGCATTTCCGCCATTGTGCGATTGTCTGCCATATTATCAGTGAGAACAGTACGAATCTCGGGTTCGACTATTTGGGCAGCACGTCTACGATTACGTCTTCTCGGAATATCTACGAGTTCACGTAAAGGGCTTGATGACGTGGAAGAACGAGTGCGCATGCACTAAATAAAATATTTTAATTAAATCAAGAACGAAGCAAAACACAAGTGAACTTAAATCAACAATCAACAAGCGTACGGTAGCTCTCTAACTGAAAAACGTACAGAGTGGCGGAGAAGCAAAGGTGGGCAATTAATGCTCCTTAAAAACCCGCTTCTTTCAGTTCGACAATTTAATGTCAAACTATCCTTAAACCTCCGTTATAGTTTGTTTATCAATCAAAGGTGAGCCGATATTCGCAAGTGATACAGAGGCAAGTTTTAAATCTGATGTTTGGGAACTTATTATGGTCGTACCCCCAGTTAGGTAGTACTCTGTCTTGACTCTCGATGGTAAATTTTATTGTTGTTATTATTAAACAAAGAAAACGGAAAATGTTTTTGGGTTTTAAATTTTTATATGATAATATATATAGAAAAGAAAAGAAAAATATTTTTGTATTTTATATTGGTTTATGGGAAATAGGAACTTCTTGGAAGAAGGATCTCGAATCACTAATCTCTAAAACTCTACACAATTGTCGCAACACACCTCCCCGGCAGCGGAGCCAAAATTTGATCCGTGCTAAATAGATATATAAATATTATGCAATGACGGATACGCGTGAATAATTACAAATTACCCCTTTGTGAAAAAGGATACTTGCAAAAACTCACGTTCGTGTGTAGTGTGAAACCAGGTAAGTGATTACCCGGATCGTTTCCCAACGAGGTATGAATGGGCAAACTGTGAAAAGCTTTGGATTAGAGTGACTGATAAATAGATATGAGATTTTGCTTTTTTATTAATTCTAATTGATATATAAGAAACAAATATACAAAAGAAAATTAAACGCGAATTTAAATAAACTGAAAACGCGTAACAAGAAATCTAAAATGGGACAAAAACTGAAATATTATAAAATTAAAACCTAAAAGTGTAAAATTACTTAAAACTTATTTTAAAACTAAAATTATATTTTTTTACACTTTTTATCTAATTATTATTAATTATTTATTATTTAATAATTATTTAAAACTAATTTAAATTATAATAAATACTAAATGAACAAATAAAAATCTAAAACTTTTTCCATAAATATTATTAAGTGAAAAGAAGCTAAGAAAATTATAAAAATGAAAATTGCTTAATTAAAAATTTAAAAAGATAAAATCTATTAAATAGAAGCTATCACTTATTTTCTATTTTGTTTTTCTTAAGGTCTAAAAATGTTATTATATTTTTCCTAGAATCTAATTAATGAAAGAAAATTATGAAAATTAGAATTATATTTTTCTGATTATTATTTTATTTATTATGATTTAATTACTAATAGAAACTACTTAAAAAGATTAAAAATATTAAATGACTTAGGAAAAATCTGAAAAATTCAGGATAAGTCTAAAATATTATTTAAAAGCTAGGAAAATTAAAATCAAAAGTTTAATAAACCCTGATAAGCAGTTGGACAGATAAGCAGTTTGAAAAATAAGCTAAAAGAAGTTAGAAAACCAGTTGTGTTTGATGTTTTTGAATACTCCACTGACATTTGTATGAACTAAGTGAATGAGTTTCTAATGTTGTTTGTCTCTGCTGCTTAATTGTTGTTGATATTGTGCATATGTTCTCAGGATTCGCTTAGGTAGATTGCTATTATGTTAGAATCATGTTCCTAAGATCCTGAATTAAATATTGAAATCTGTGTGAATTGCCATGTTCATGATTGCTAATTGCTCTTCATGCTAGATAGTGGTTTGACGTAGTTCCTGATTGGGGTTTGATTATAAGATGAACTTGGTATTATAATGTGGCAAGCTGATGAAGGGTAGCTATTAAGGAATAGTGTATCTGTATGTATGTATATCTGTGTTGATATTCTTATGCAGATTCCATAGCCAAAATGAATGTACCAGTTCCCATTCTAACCATTTGATCAGACGTTCAAACTCTATTGATTGGCTCGGAATTCACCATGACAACAACATCGGCGGCAACAACAACAACAACAACACCGTCATCACCACCACCACCTTCAGTGAAACAAAGCAATATTTGTTCCGATCTCGCCAAGTGGGGATCTACAATTCTTGGACGTTCTTGTTGGTGGATGGATAATCGATGTTGACCAATGACTCCTTCAGAAAAGCGGATGATCACATCATCTGCGCAAAAGGTCAATATCAATTGTGTCATAAATGTTATCTTGTGCAAAATGAGCAGTGAATCTCCCTCTTAGATTAAGGGGGAGCAAAGTATGTTTCATCATCAGAACATGTTAAACCTGACCACATTTTCTCCCATGTTTTTCTAAATTATTTAAATCAATTGGGATCACAAATCTCAAAAGGTTTGAAATTTTTGATCGGGGGAGAGAATGTGATTTAAATATGAAACCTGATGAAAATGTGATGTTTTGGACTTAAGTGTAAGCTCTCCCATATGTGCTAAACTCTATTGTATACCAAGGCACATATTGAGGGAGAGCAAAATGTTTTGGACATAAAAGTAAGCTCTCCCATGTGTGCTAAACTACTTTATATATCGATGCACACATTGAGGGGGAGCAAATGTTTTGTGGAAACAAAAAGGATTTGGCATAACATGAGATCGTGACTCAGACTTGACCAATGAATTGACGAAACCTATACTGTCATTGATCGAAAGGACATATCCTGGCCGGGTAATAATTTCAAGCTGGTCTAACCAGTGATGTAAGCGTGTCTCGAAAAGGATGTGTCTGAGTAGAGTGTACCGTTTCGAGAAACTTTCTGTGGACTTGACCAGGCCGGGTAATAATTTCAAGCTAGTCTAACTAGTGATGTAAGCGTGTCTCGAATCGGTCATGTTCACTGAAAGTGGATCAATTCAAAAAGTGCGAGCTCTACCTAACATGTGCAAATTTATAAAACAATCAACCGAGCACATGTTGAGGGGGAGCATTTGAAAAATATAAAACTCTCAAGTGTTTGCAAAAATGTGTTTCAGAATCATGAACACTTTGAGAGATTTTTCAAAGATTTGGTTTGGCTATCGTAGATGAATACCAAAGACCGACCATTTTAATTAATGCATGGAGTTATAAGGATGGTTTGGTTAGGCTCAAGTTCCCACGATCCCGCCAGAGCCGGAGGGATCTACCCAGGGACAATCCACTAGTTAGTGTAGAAGTCCTTAGGTATGATTAAAAAGGAGAAAAGTGTGATTAAGGGAAGAGTGCCGACTGAGATGGAGCTAGTACTGGAACAAACCCAACAAGGTACTAGTAATGAAGTCTCGGTAAGCACTGAAGGGGTTGAAGAATGAAAAAGAATTATAAAGATAAAGGGTGAAAAGAAATAGCCCTCCTTACAACTTAGGCAGAAACCGGGTCAATACATATGCTGTCAGAATCACATAGTTGATTGCTGGCATTGAAGACAAAGTATCATGGACCCAGTGATACGCTGCACAACCCTCCCTAGCCACTCAAGGTCCCTCAAAGGATTCTTGTTTCAATTGTCACGGAGTTCAAAACATTCCTATCATCTCTCTCACTCCGAGTTAGATGATATTGAAAAGGTGGCAGTCCTCTCCAGCCTCCGATCACCAAATCAAAACGCACAATAGAGTCTAGAGCCACGAGATGCATAATAAGATCTCATAGGGACACGAATTATTTCTACACTGGTTGTTCAACATTAAGGACACCAGTTGTAAACTTAAGAGTCCTACGCAGATCTTAGCAATCTGCCAGAACATTTATGAGGGAATTTACTTATGTAATTCTCAATGATTGAATGGAAATTCCTGCCAGGGTCAACATCAAGCAGCCCTGTAAGCAGGTCACTTCGGTAATTCTTTATGGATTACGCTTAGTGGTCACGGCGGTTTCTAACGGTCTACAGTCGTGGAGTGATCTCCAGCGACTCACCTAATCGTTGATGTGCTACGGTTCGATCTTAAAAAGCCCTCTGTGGGTTTTCGATTAGGAACGGTCTTGGTAAGGATTAGAGAGAGTTTTCACACTATGCTGTTAACAATCTCGAAGTCCGAACTTGTAAGTACCGGACGTTTTATTGCTAACTGTCGTATGCAGGAACATCTGGCGGTTGATGCTGATTGCTGTTGCAGCTGTTTGCGGTTGTAGCTGATTGAGGTTGCAGCTGAATGCGGTTGTAGCTGGTTGCAGAAAAGATGCCAATCCTCTACCACATGTTCACACTACATCATCATTGTAACTCAACAAAGTCATGATCAACCTAAAAGACCTTTAACACGGCTTCTGCAAACTCTGATGCTAAAGATCATGACACCAAATAGTGTGAGCATGTCGGCTCAAAGATTTATACATCACATGGAAACATACTCCTGAAAGATGGCTTGAAGACACATGCTGGATGATATTTTTCGAAGAATACACAAAATCATCCAAGACAAAGGAAAGGCCATCAAAAGTTCACTGCTAAAAGCACAAAGATACAAGACTTTGAAGAATCAAAGACTACGAGCTATAAAGACAAGTTCAGAAGAAAGAATGCTAGAATTCAAATTATTATTTCCGGGGTGACCTCCCTTAGGGGGAGATTGTTAGGAATATAAATATTCAGATGAAGGCTCGGTCACCCCGAGTATCTATTTAGCATATCACATAGCTCGTAGGCTTATTTATATAAGCTTAGTATTATTAGTATTATTAGTTTTATTAGATTAGTAGTATCTATATTTGTGGAGTGGGTCGGGGCTTTCCCCACTGTCAGCTCACTTCACAGCCCACTAGGGGCACTATTATTAGGAAGTATAAATACCCCTTCCCACACTTGGGAAGGGTTGGAACTCTTCACACTTTAATCTAATATTCAGAGGTTTCTCTCAAGAGTCTCCCTCTCTCTCTAACTTCTCTCTAAACTCAACCATGGATCTAATCTTTCATGAATCAAGACCACCCGAATCAACCACACAATCAATATGGTTATTTCCTACAAGAGGAATGATAGGATCACTGATGTATCTACTTGCATCAAGGCATGATATCCAATTCTCAGTATGTCTATGTGCCAGATATCAATCTGACCCAAGAGAATCACACATCACTACTGTGAAAAGGATATTCAGGTACCTAAAAGGTACTCCAAACCTTGGATTATATTATCCAAAATGCTCAGGCCTTGATCTTAAAGGATACTCAGACTCTGACTATGTTGGATGCAACATGGACAGAAAAAGCACCTAAGGCTCTTGCCAAATTCTTGGTGGGAAACTAGTATGTTGGAGTGCTAAGAAGCAACAATCAGTTGCCTTGTCCTCAGCTGAAGCTGAATATGTTGCAGCAGCTAGTTGTTGTGCAAATGTACTCTGGATGAAAAGTCAACTCAGTGACTATGGAATTCAGTATAAGATGATACCCATCTTTTGTGATAACACAAGTGCAATTGCAATCTCAAACAACCCTGTTCTTCATCGGAGAACAAAACACATTGATATCAGATATCATTTCATCAGGGACCATGTCATGAATGGTGACATTGAATTACACTTCATCCCTACTGAATATCAGTTAGCTGATATCTTCACCAAACCTTTGGATGAACCAACTTTCACAAGGCTGAAAGCTGAATTAGGAATGTTGGATATAGAGAATCAGTCCACTGATTGAATCCTTCCAACTGAAGTGTAAATTCTTAAAACCTCAGGTCCCTGACTCAATGTGTACATCAGTGAAAACAAATCACTGAATCCTCAACCTCAGGAACTAAACCCAAGTTCCTGAAATCTTTAGGGTTCAGGAACTAAACCCAAGTTCCTGAATCCTTGTAGCTCAGGAATCATTCCATATTCCTGAATCATCAGCGACTAATCCCAAGTCCCTGAAAAACCATCACTGAATGAAAATTCATTCAGGGCCCTGAAAAGAGACATTAAATACTGACTTAAATGCTCTAAGTATCTAGTTAGTAAATGTCCGAGGTTGGTAACTGAACTCATATTTAACTTAAGAATATTTGTTCTTTTTGCCTTTCTGGCTTCCACCTCTGGGCCACCACATTCCCACTTGGCATTAAATGCCTCTCCAATCACATTACAGAAATGTGATGACTCATCTCTGCAAATTACACTTTTGCAGAACTGCTCAACTGTTCACCTTGACTGTTGCGCCAAACCAGGGAAAAGTGGAGTGTTGGCATTAAATGCGGATCCCAAAACATTTTATTCAAAACAGTTTCCAATAAATCTTTTTGAATAAATTAAAACCGCTCAAATGCCTAAAACACCCCCATCTCCACTTCCCTATAAATAACCCAACCAAAAGAAACACACACACGTTTTTATAGAATCTTAAGCAAAACTCTGCCATTTTTAATTCTCAAAAACAAATTGTGTGTGTATTCTTAAGCTTTAGAAACCCAGAAACCTTAGTCAAACCCAGACTTACCCACAAATGGCTTCTTCTAAAGCTATAGCATACGCCCCCAATGTGGAATTCCTCACTGGGGACGTTGACCTAACAAAGAACAATGTGGTAGGAAATTTCTCTTATCCACAAAACTACCCAGCCTACAAGAACGTTATGAAATTTCTTCGTAATTGTTTTCTTGCAAAGGCTTTCACCCACACCCCCTCAGTCATCTACCATGACTATTTGAGGGAATTCTGGTGCACGGCTGTGGCTACCAGCCCCAAAGACACCAATCATCACCTTCACGGTGATGAATGGGAGCAGAACCCTCTCCTTTGGCTACTCAACCTTCATCAAAGCCACAGGCCTTGACTTTGCTGAAGCGTTTGCACCCAACCCTACTGATCAGGACATAAAGAATGAACTGATCTTTTTAGCACCCCATGACCCCAGACGTCCTACAACGTCTGCTGGAGGCTTATTGGAGAAAGCTCCAGTAGTCAAAACATGGTTCCATCCTATCTGGAGGATACTGATGACATTTGTCATTCAGGTCCTGGGTGGAAATAAATCCTCTACGGAACAATTGAACTCATCACAACAATTGATGCTGTTCAGTCTCCTTGAGGGTACAAAAATGGACATTGGAGGAATAATCTTCCGAGACCTTGTTGCCAAGCTCTCAGAAAAACATAGGCAAAGGCATATGTCCTACCCTAGATTTGTTTCCTGTGTGCTTCAGGACCTACTTGGTTCTGACTACGTGAGGACTGATGCAGAAGGTACGAAGCCTGACGTCCTGCACAAGTCAAACTTCACTAGTGGCATCAGTGAGGTTACAAATATTGCCCTGACTGAATACATGCAATCAGTCATTCAGGGTAATGACGCTGTCTCACCAGTTCCTTCACCGATCAAAAAGGTGAAGAAGACAAAGAAGGGTCAGTCCAGCCAGGTGGTTAGACCCAAGCCACTCGCCACTGAGACTGATCCTCAAAACCAACTAAACCTTAAAAAGAGGTTGAAAAAGGCCGAGACCTCTGAGGCACCCATTTCTGAGACCCTCTTGACCACAAAACAAAGGCCAACGGAGGTCACTGAGCAATCATCCTCAGTAACCTCGGGCACACCCTTTCCACATGATTCCACTGACATAAACAAGTCAGAGGGATCAGGAACCATTCCCCCCTCACATCCCGATGAAGGTACTGATAAATCACAATCAGTGCCCAAGGGAGGAAAGGGTCCTGAATCCTCGGTAGGGCAGCACCAACCTACTGGGAAGAGGACCCACACCCCCTCACATCCCGATGAAGGAACTGTCAAAAAATAATCAGTTCCCAAGGGAGGAAAGGGTTCTAAATCCTCGATAAGGCAGCACTACCTTACTGAGAAGGGGACCCACAAACATTCACATCCCGTTAACGTTCCTGAGCAATCACCCTCAGGATCTCAGGGAGAAAAGGACCCTAAATCCCCAAAAGGACAGCACAATCCTGATGGGAAGGGGGTCCACCAACTTTCACAATCAGTACCTAGTGATACCACTGGAAAACACCCATCAGTGGTTGAAGGTGCTAAGGGGGACAAAGACTCAGAGGGAAAGAAACAACCCGCTGATATGGAACCCATCAACCCCTCAGGCGGTCCGATTCTCTCAGGAACTGCCCCCAAAAGCCAGGCTGGTGTTACCCCAGTTATTATGGCTAGTCAGGCTGAGCAAACCCACTCAGTTATTATGACAACGGGGTCAGGACCTGGCCAAACCAAAGGCGAGTCTTTTTATAAAGAGGAGCCGGTTGAATTTTTGGGTATTAAGTCCATGGGGGACTTTCAGGCTCTTATTGAGTCTGATGAAGAGCTCAAGGAAGAAAGTGAAGAGGAAATTTTTGAGGCAGGTGAGGATATGGAAACTGATGAACAACCTGAACAATCACATCAGTCATCTCCACACCAAAGTGAAGAGTCAGGTTCTCAATCTTCTGATTCTTCTGATACTGGGGACATCCTCAAAAAGTATGATGACTCTCTTCCCCTCACTGAAAGAAAATTGGTCAAGTTCCTACTCAAGACCAATAGAGCTCTTTACACTGGTCTCACTGAAGATATGTTCGATCATCACACTGAAGCTGCTGTTCACTATGCCAACCTGAAGGCAGATGTTGAAAGCTATCATGATGATGTGAACGAGATACATTCTGACACCAATAACTCCCTGAGAGCTATTGATCTTCATCTCAGGACCTTCAATCTAACTCTTGAAGGCATCACCAAAAGCCTTGGAACTATTCAAACAGCTGTCAAGGATGACCCGGAACTCAACAAGAAGGTCCTTCAGGCTGCTGAGACTTACCAGAAGCACTCAGCTGAATTCAGTGATCTTCTCAGCTTACTGAAGGATTCTAATATTCAGGGTCTTAGCTCTTCATTGGACTCAATCAGGACTTCCTTGGGTCTTCAGGCAACCCATCTGGGTACTTGGGCACAATCTTCAACATCCTTGGCATGGTCTCTTGGGTCAAGGATGTCAGGCATCGAAGCTTCTCAGGCATCTCTGGGGGATAAGATCTCAACTCTTCAAAGAGACACCTCGGACATTAAATCAATGATGACTGAGATCTATCAGGCCTTCAAGGGTCCTGCTGCTCCAGTGGCTCCAACTCTTGCTATCACCATGGCTCAAGCAACAGTTGAGGGGGAGAAAGACACTGGAGTCCCTGAAGTTTCCACAAGCCAGCAACCTCCTTCTCCTCCTTCTCACACTGAAGGGGAGATTTCTGAAGCTTCTTCCACCCATCAAGATAAAAGCAAAGGCATCCTCACTGATCTTGAGCCTCAACCAGCACCAATCTTGGTAGCAAAGGATCCTGAATCACCAGCCAGGATCCCGTATGACATTGATGGAGTTCTTCACCACTTCTCAGCTGATGAACTCAGTGCTTATCTGGAGGAATAGGAAGCAAAGAAGAAGTTAAAGGAGGAAGAAAAAGTGAGCAAGCCTGCTATTATTAAGGTTGTTCATGAAGAGGCTGAGAAGATTGGTCTTGAGGCTAAGGATCTTTCAGGAAGAGAGGGTGGTATGACTTTTGTAAAAGCTCAGACTGAGGAGATGATCACTCTCAGGAAGAAAATGGAGGAAAGGAATAAAAGGGCTGAAGAGATCAGGCAGAACAGGATTAAGAAATATCAGTGGTATATGACTAACAGGTTGAAGCCAGAACCAATCACTGATGTTCATATTCATCGAAACACCAATCCTGCCACTGTTACTGTCTACAGAGGTGCTGACATGAGAAACTTTGATGTTCATACCCCCTTCAGATTCGCTGACTTTGGGATCACAGAATTGGATGAGTTGGGTCCACTAATAGCAAAGAAATCAAATGTGGTGGTCCCTAGTCTGATGAAGTCCTTGAGTCTGAGGTACGAAAGATTGGCAGCTGCACCTCAAGAACTTGGCACTCCATCTCTTCTTCCTGATTCAGCACAACCAACTCCCTCTCAGTCTTCTTCAAGAAAAAGAAAGAAGATTGAAGCTGAGCCTGAGATCAAGGTTCCTGATCTTGACTGCAATAGGGCTCTCCTGAAGGTGTTCCTTTCAGGAACAATGTGGTCATTGAACAACCTGAAAGAGGTTTGTTCTTCATTGATGAGTTCGGAGACCAAGCCTTCCAGAGGTGGAGTGATATCGATTTGTCAGGGATCAAAGCTATGCTTGGTTTTCTAATGATGGCCTCTCCACTCAAGAGTCCTGAGAATGTGAGGTTTTGTCAAGATCTGAAAAAGAAAAATCCATGAGCACCCTGACCAACAAGAGCTGCAGTCAAAGAAGCCCAAGCTTGAAGCTCTTGGTATTAAGTTGAACTGATAAATCTGCCTGAATACCCCCACTATCCCTTTTGTACTTAGTTTGTTAGGACTTGTAATGATATTAATAAGATGATGTTTTTATTATTTCAGTGTCCTTATTTACATTCTAGTACATTCAGTATGAGTAGAAGTCATTAGCTCACTCATAACTGATCAAAACACTTAGGAATAATTTATATCCAAATAGGGGGAGATTGTTGGGTCAGGAAAAACCCAAGAATACTTAAAACATGATTTAAACACAAATTAAGTGTTAACTTAAACCGAGAACAATTCAAGTCACTGAGAGAACAACCTCTCAGTGAGTCATCTTCAGGATGCTTAAGGCGAATTCAAGAAGAATGATTCACTACTCAGGAAGGCGGTACTCCCTGATGTAGCACTTAAGCCAAAGAAGAAGATGATGGTTCAGTGAGTGTTTGACAAGAACTCACTGAACCCCAGTCTCCTCAACAACAATGAAGTAATTAAGAGTGATAACTGAGAAGCGTGTCCTGAAGAACTAAGTGCCTGAGAAGGAAGGCAGAAATATCTAGGAAGGATTTAAGATAAGATCAAATCTTATCTTGTCAGGAAGAAATCCTTCCTAAGACGGCTTAATGTCTTGGAGTGTCAGACCAACCACTTCTAAGGACTTAATAGGCCATTTCTATTAGTTCTTGGAAATGACAATTACTGTTGTAATTGTCAGACACGCTTGCTCAACAACTTGTAATATTTTAATTACTTTTTACTCTATTTACTTGTGTATAAATAAATTGAGAAGGAGAGAAGTTGAGTGTGTTTTGTACAATTAAAGCTTAGTCTTTTACAAAAAAACTTCTCTCCTACAAAGAGTAACGTATCCCTGAGATAGCTCAGTAAGGTCGCATTGTTACCACTCAAGCAAAACTTGAGTTTAGATAGGAGACACCACCATACCTTGTCTATTCAATCCCAAGTGTTTGTTCCGCAAAACACTTGGGTATAGATTCTTTGATTCATTTCAAATAAGAATTTAAACGTTGAAAATTATCTTGAGTTTTTTTTATATTCACGTTTTATAACTGTTAGAATTAATCATAACATTGTATTAGTCATAAACACAAATAGATTAACTTTCTAGTTAACTCTAAACGTGTTAAGGGAATAACATATATCATAATCAATAAATAAGTCAAGAACTTACCATCGATCCATAATTGCGTTTGGTATAGACTTGGTGAACCATCGACAAAATGCAGAAGTGATATACCTTAACCTATATTATCTTCATTGATATCGATAGAGTGATATGGAATTCTCAGTGGTGGCGGGTCTTGGTTGTGTAGTACGGGATTTTCAGTGGTGGTGGTTTTGGTAGAGGTGGGAGGTCTCGGTTATGCTGGGTTTATGGGTGGTAGTTAGCTGTGATTTATGTGGTGGTGGTGGATGATATGTGTGAAACTAATAAGGGATGATGTTTATGAGCTTTATGGGAGAAGAAGACTCTGGAATGGAAATGATGAGGCGGTGCAATTTATTTGGTATGGATTTTTATTTTATTTATTTATTTACAAAAGACACTGTTTAGGCAACTGTTCTGCACTGTAGCAGCTACAGCGCTACAGTGCTTTGAGGGAAGCACCTCCCCACTTTTAGTATATATATATATATGATGCGCGTGATTTGCATTAAAATTTGGATTTGATTTATATATTATTTGTTATATAAACAAATATAAAATTTAAATTATAATTTAAAATTATAAAAGAAAAAAAGATGAGTTGAAGTAAGTGGTGAAGATGAGACAAGGGCTCACTTATTTTGGAAAGAAACATACAAAGTAAACATTTACACGGGTTTGTAGAAACCAAATATTATACTTTTATCCCCAATCTTGGGGCTCATATTTATCAACCAAACAACAAAAATCTACAATCATCCTAAACCTTTACTCAAAACCCACATAATAAACGGGCCCTAAATTGGCATCACATAAAAGAGTTGCCAGTTGTGAATAAAAAATCTTATAAGTTCATGATTTTAATTTTTAACTTTTACGAATTTAGATGTAATGACAGAGTTGAGATCAATGTAGAAACCAAAATTATCTAGAGATCCAATGAATCAATCTTAGCTACTCATTTTTTCATCAAAATAAAAAAAACCCATTTTTCACCTCTTTTTTAAAAATAAAATATCTCGTAAACGGTAAATCGTCAAATGAAAAAAATACATCATCGCGATGAGTATTTATTTATCTTTCAGTAGACGGGTACTTCGACATACTTTCGACAAAAAAAAATCATTTTTTTTCAATTATGTCAGGAAAATCACATGTGATTTATGAAATCACATGTGATTTATGAAATCATATGTGATTTCATAAATCACACGTGTGATTTCATAAATAACATGTGATTTATGATACAAATAACATGTGATTTTTTCAAACGTAACTAAAAAAAAATCGAACAAAAAAAAGTTCGTCGAAAGTATATCGAAGTGCCCGTCTATAAAAAGGTCGCGATGGTATGATTCGTTTTACGTAAAGTTTAACAGTTTGTGAGATATTTAATTTAAAAAAATAGTGAAAGTTTATTTTTTTTTGTTTCGATAAAAAAAGTGTATAACTATTATTGATTTGAGTTTGTTTCAATAAGAATCAAAGAAAAACTAAAGATCAAATGAACAATTCTCAACAATTCATTTTTTTATCAAAACAATAAAAGAAACTTTCACCTTCATTTTTAAAAACTAAATATCTCACAAACCATTGATCCTTAGACGAAACTAATCATACCATCATGACAAGCCTAAAATTACCTTTAATTTGATATCTCACATCATATACTTTCAACAAATTTTTTAGAGTTTCGGGGTTTGACTTTTTTGGGTTAAGCTTTTTAGGGGTTAAGGATTTTGGTTTCTTATGGTTTAGCGGATAGGGTTGAGGTTTTTTGGGTTTAGCGGTTAGGGTTTTAGGGGTTTAGGGTTTTTAGGGGTTTGGGGTTTAGTGTTTAGGGCTTTAGGGTATAGTGGTTAGGGTTTTTTAAGGTTTAGGGTTTAGTGGTTAGGGTTTTTTAGAGTTTAGGGGTTAGGGTTTTTAGGGTTTAGGGTTTGTAGTTTAGGGGTTGTGTTAACACAAAAGAGTATTTTTAAAATTTTCATTTATAGTGTAATATATCGAAACCCGCAAAAAAAAGATAAGAAATAAGTTCGTCGAAAGTATATAATATTAGATCTCTATAGAAATATTATTTTATTTTTGTCGCAATGGTATAATTAGTTTTATATAACTATTAACGGTTTGTTAGATATTTAATTTTTAAATATAAATGTGAAAGTGAATTTAATTAATTTTATAAAAAATGGATGGTTGAGATTGATATATTTGATCTTTAATTTTCATGTGATTGATGAACTCAAATAAGTACATTTTATTACTATCATTTATCCTATTAATTTGACTTGTTTTACTATATTATGTATGAGGATTGATACTTAATCGTTTACTTTTGTAATTCTCAGGTAAAAACAAGCATTTGGTGAAACTTGGCGATTTTGGACTGATTATGGAGCAAAACATGCATAAAGTTAAGAGTCTACTGAAATGAAGAAGATTAAGACTAATCTGCTCCAGATGCGCCGCATCTCACTCATGACATGCGCCGCATCTCTATCAAGATATCACCAGATACGATCCAAGATACAAGAGGACATGCGCCGCATCTAATCATGGAGTTACGCCGCATCTTCTGGCGGTGTACGAATATTCCTGAATATTATAATCTTGGACCCCACGCGAAGTTAAGTACATGCGCCGCATCTACTTAGTAGATGCGCCGCATCTTCCCTCAGACAGAAACTATAAATACCCCAAAGCCAGACGAATTTCGGGTGCAATATCAGAGTTTCGAAGACCGAACCAGCAGAACCCTAGGACGAATTCAGTCAAGGAGGCAGCACAAGACACACCCAAATCAAGGATACAAGAGCTGTAAGAAGGTGCTGCATGTGTTTAATTCATTAAGTAGTTTTGTTTTATTGTGTTAGCAAACTTTAATTCATCAGGATTGGTGGCTTGTGTAATGTGACAACGAAAGATTGCACTCCCTTTAATACTTGCTTTCCCATCAATTAAAGTTTATATGTTGATGTCTTTGGTTACTACTTATTAGTGCATTGATAACCTCTGTGTTTATTAGTGGCTTGCGGGCATTTGACTGCGAGACATAATGTGGCTCCCACGGTTATTACTAAATTGATCACTTAGGAATAACTTTTAGACATAAGTAATCATTAAGGGTTTACTCACCGATAAGATTAGGACCAACGAGAAAGGGTTAACTACATACACTTCATATAAAGCTATCAATAAAACAAGTGACAATCTACTTAATCATAAGGACAGCCCTCTTATTGTCTCAAGTATCTATCTGTGTACGTGTGTGCTACTTGCTGATTCGTGCCTATTGGTTTATTTTATTATTTAATAGCAACAAAACCGTGCCAGTCTCTCAGGCTGAAACCCCCTTGCGTTAGGATATTAAAATACTGATTAGAATAACTAGATAATACGTTCCACTCTTAGTGATCGACACTCTACTTACCATTATATTCATACTGACCGGGTACACTGCTCGTTAAGTTGTGTGTTTATTGATAAGTCGGCTAAATATAAATTTAAAACTTGAGTAGGCATTAAAACTGCTAAACCGCAACGACACATCACGCGCATCAAGTTTTTTGGCGCCGCTGCCGGGGAGTGAATTGTTATTATCTGTTAATTTGATTAGTATTTTAATTAGGTTTTTCTTTTTATTAGATTAATTGCATCATTGTATTATTTTGCATATTTGTTGTATTGTGTGTTAATTGTTTTCTTTTATTTTTGTGTGTTTATTTTCGTTTGTGTGTTTAATTTTTGTTTTTATTTTTCGTATTTTTCTGTTCTGCTATCGTTGTACTGTGCTAAATCAAACGATACGGCGCATCTGATCTCTCAGATACGGCGTATTGCGTTTAATTTTTAAAAAAAATACAACGCGTTTAATTAATTCGATACGACGCATCTTTTCCCCAAGATACGGCGTATCTGTTTTTAATAAGAAAATTTTTCTAAGCGATAAAGTAATACGACGCATCTGCTTTAGCAGATACGGCGTATCTGTTTTTAATAAAAATTTTTTTTTTTCTAAACGTTGACGCCATACGACGCATCTGCTTTAGCAGATACGGCGTATCTATTATTTTAATTAAAAACAGTTTGCGAATTATTAAACAGATACGGCGTATCGATCTATATCGATACGGCGCATCTTTCTGAATCAAAAATCGATATTTATTTTGAAACGTAACGAAAATACGGCGCATTAACTTTCGTTAATACGACGCATTTAATTTTAATTAGATAAGTTGATTTTTGATTAATTAATTCGATACAGCGCATTCATAAATTCTAAGCGGCGTATCTATTTTCTGAATAAAGTCTGATTTAATTTTAACGTATTAAGATACGGCGTATCCAACTCTTTGGATACGGCGCATCGTTTGCAGACATCAGATATTTTTATTTTCATATCCGTTTCTAAATTCGTTAATTTTTCTTCTTGCGAGCAAATCCTACTGATGCTTTCGTGATTATTTCAGAAGAAAAATGGAAGGATACGGAGAACTGATTGACTTCGACTTCGAAGCCAATTTTATGAATGAAGTATTAGTGCATGATAAATCACTCGAACGTTACGATGGGGACTACATTGAACTTAATGACCTTAATGGACCGTTGGAATCCAATGACCTGGTCATGGATGATGCTGAATCTGAGTTAGAAGAAGGAGAAATTGTGGATAGTCCAAAAGTCAACGTTATTAATACTAGGAATTACGATGAATTTGAGGGATATGATGGTTCTTGGGATTACGGTAGAAGGATCCACGCCGATTGTGCTTACAATTTGCAATTCACATGCATGATTGGGTACAAGTGTATTGACGCCAATTTCTTTCCTATTTTACCAATCAATGTCATGTCAAGAAGGTTTTACAATTCCATTATGAGAAATAAAGTAGAGTATAAGGGAAAGAATGTAGTTGGTGCCTTCATTAATGTCCCGATATTCGTGGGACGCTTTACTATTGTAACTGAGTTCGCCGTTGTTGAAGACATGAATGCCTATTGTGACAGCAATATGGGTGACGTGATTGTTGGAAAACCATTTTGTAGGGAGATCACTATTAATGCAAAGCGATTTGAAGGAAAGATCACCTTTCAATGTGGAAGCGACGTTATCACTTATATGATGCCCCGAACTCACCCTGGATTTAAACATGCTACTAATAGGGTCTGCTACAAATTCTCTCCATTCCTTTTTATTAGTAATGATGACATGAAGAGAGGGATTGAATACCCGTATCAGATGATGGAAGGATTCTATAAAGGAGTTTTGAACTTGGGACCTGAATATATACGTGACGAATTAGTTGCTAAATGGATCCTACGTGGCAATGTAGGAATCAATGATCGATATTAAAGAGCTGAACGTGAGTCTAACTTGAAGACTCTGGAATAAAGACAAGTGCTTACCGGGAGACAACCCGGAGAATTTTTACTATTCTGTTTTATGTGTCGAGTCAGTCAGGCCCGCATGAGGATACGGCGCATCTCAATTCTGAGATGCGACGCATCTCCTGCAATGGTCATATCTTATTTTATTTTTCTGCATTTTTATTTTCGACTTTAAAACTATTTATCAGTTTATTTTAATGCGGCGCATCCCTGGTTAAGGATGCGGCACATCTTTATTCTGATCCGTATTTATTCCAGGCTCGATACGGCGTATCTTCTTCCATAAGATACGGCGCATCGACTGACCTGATGATTTTCAGTTTTAATTTTTAAGTTTTATTTTTATCTAACTACTAATGTATTATGCAAGTTTGAACCTTTCTTATCTTAGGTGTGTTTTAAAGTGTTGGTGGTATTATAGTTTCCTGAATTTCCTGTGGATACATCAAGTATGAAGTTTTAACGTTCTAATCCACAAGAAAGATGATTTTTGCTCTTATACAAATGGAGGATCATACCGAGCAAATCTCAGGGGAGTTTTTCTGTTCTAATTCTTTTATTTTCCAGTTTTTAACCTTTTATACAAACAACGAGGACGTTGTTTAACTTAAGTGGGGGGATTGGAGAATTAGAACACTTAACATTTACTTGTCCTAAACTTTTTCAAAAATTATGCTTAAAATGTGCTTAATATATCAAACTTAAAAATTTTTTAGCATGTTTTTGTTTAAGATCTAAGTTGCATAACTGCACACATGATGTTATTTTCAAAAATTGTGATTTTTCAAAATTCACAAATCTATGAGTGTGCCGGTGACTTGTAAACTTTAGAACTTGGCTTGTATACTATTCGAGACCACCATAATGAGTATTATATTTATATAATTGGAATGACTTGTCTAAATTGGTAAATTTCTAGGATTACACCCAAATAGCCTTTATTATGTTATGTGTTATTAACTAACTACACTGGTTAGTTAACCCCCGTATAAACTCTTTTGTTACTCTCATTTTTAGAGTAAGATACCCCTAGAAAAACCCTCAGAGCCATTCCTTTCGTTTCTTACACCTATGTTTAAAATGTTTCGTTACACCCTTACACCTTAGCCTACCCTGTAGATTAGAATCCGTGGTTGGTTAATTGCTATAGGCAAAGTGTGTTTCCTTACATTACCTGTGTTCGCGTGCGTAATTCATTATCTTTGGTTAGGTCGGGAAATTGCACAATGCAATTGGAGTGAAAGTAAATATTGTATATCTTTGAGTTTATTTTTCGTGTGTTTACTACTTTCGCTATTACCGTTATTTCTGAAAGTATGAAAAGTATGAAAAAAAATTATCCGGAAAGAAAGTTATAGTGATGTGGTGAAATTTTACACATCTATGTTTATGTTTCAAGTTTAAAAAAAAAAAAAAAAAAATCGAAAAAATAAGAAAAGAAAAAGAAAGAAAGAAAAGTTGGAAGTTAGTTTTAAACCAACGATGTAAAGTTATGTAAGTGGTCGATATCACCACTAGTTGTTGTACTATATTTATGGATTGAATGGGAATTGGCAGTTATGGGAACGCCAATTAAGGTTTATTCTTTGATTAAGATTTTGTTGAGTATAATTCGTGTCTACCTAAAGCGTGTGTTTCAAGTGTTAAAGCGTGAGTTATTCGATGATATGAGTCTTATTCATGGGATGGTTGGGATAGTGATTAACCACACTTAGGATTTTAATTTATTTGTTTTGTTTATTTTTATTTTTTACACCAATTTATATCCCAAATGTTATCCATGCCCTTTATTATTCTTTATCCAACCAAACCTTTGATTTATTGAGATTAGGGATTTGAGCAATCTTAAGTATCGTAATCGTGGATTCGGCTATGTATTTATGATTTTGTCGCCCTTTTTGATATATTATTATTGGCGAAGTTTGGACCTATCTTTAGCCTATTCGAGTTAAGGATTTGAGCAATTGCAAGTATCGTGTTCGTGGATTCGATCATGTATTTGTGATTTTGTCGCCTTTTCTGGAATATGAGATCGATAGTGATTAAGAATAATTAACCCTTAAGCCTAAAAACCCTTTTTACCGCTTTAGACTTGTTATTCCTTAGCTTTAGTGGAGGAGATGTGTATACTTGCCAAGCTTATGATAGAATATTCGTCACGACTGGACAGTTAAACGATTAGATTTGCTTTTATCGACTTATTTTATTTTACTTCTAATTCGTTAAGTGTTTAGTTGTGTGATTATGAAATAAACGAATACATGCTTAAATATAAAAATAAATCCTAACATCTTTTAGGATACATTTTCATAAAAGAAATTCTAAGGTTTACTTGGGGACAAGTAAAGTTCAAGTGGGGGGATATTTGATGAACTCAAATAAGTACATTTTATTACTATCATTTATCCTATTAATTTGACTTGTTTTACTATATTATGTATGAGGATTGATACTTAATCGTTTACTTTTGTAATTCTCAGGTAAAAACAAGCATTTGGTGAAATTTGGCGATTTTGGACTGATTATGGAGCAAAACATGCATAAAGTTAAGAGTCTACTGAAATGAAGAAGATCAAGACTAATCTGCTCCAGATGCGCCGCATCTCACTCATGACATGCGCCGCATCTCTATCAAGATATCACCAGATACGATCCAAGATACAAGAGGACATGCGCCGCATCTAATCATGGAGTTACGCCGCATCTTCTGGCGGTGTACGAATATTCCTGAATATTATAATCTTGGACCCCACGCGAAGTTAAGTACATGCGCCGCATCTACTTAGTAGATGCGCCGCATCTTCCCTCAGACAGAAACTATAAATACCCCAAAGCCAGACGAATTTCGGGTGCAATATCAGAGTTTCGAAGACCGAACCAGCAGAACCCTAGGACGAATTCAGTCAAGGAGGCAGCACAAGACACACCCAAATCAAGGATACAAGAGCTGTAAGAAGGTGCTGCATGTGTTTAATTCATTAAGTAGTTTTGTTTTATTGTGTTAGCAAACTTTAATTCATCAGGATTGGTGGCTTGTGTCATGTGACAACGAAAGATTGCACTCCCTTTAATACTTGTTTTCCCATCAATTAAAGTTTATATGTTGATGTCTTTGGTTACTACTTATTAGTGCATTGATAACCTCTGTGTTTATTAGTGGCTTGCGGGCATTTGACTGCGAGACATAATGTGGCTCCCACGGTTATTACTAAATTGATCACTTAGGAATAACTTTTAGACATAAGTAATCATTAAGGGTTTACTCGCCGATAAGATTAGGACCAACGAGAAAGGGTTAACTACATACACTTCATATAAAGCTATCAATAAAACAAGTGACAATCTACTTAATCATAAGGACAGCCCTCTTATTGTCTCAAGTATCTATCTGTGTACGTGTGTGCTACTTGCTGATTCGTGCCTATTGGTTTATTTTATTATTTAATAGCAACAAAACCGTGCCAGTCTCTCAGGCTGAAACCCCCTTGCGTTAGGATATTAAAATACTGATTAGAATAACTAGATAATACGTTCCACTCTTAGTGATCGACACTCTACTTACCATTATATTCATACTGACCGGGTACACTGCTCGTTAAGTGTGTGTGTTATTGATAAGTCGGCTAAATATAAATTTAAAACTTGAGTAGGCATTAAAACTGCTAAACCGCAACGACACATCACGCGCATCATTAATTTTCATGTGATATTTATTGATCTCACACCTGATTGATTTATTGGATTTTTAGAGAATATTTGATTTACATTAAACTTTTCTCATGAAAGTTCGTATTCGTATCAATAGAAAAACTCGACCGATACGCATTTTTGAGACATCGCATTTGAATGGAGCAAAAGTTTTCGAGTTATAGTTTTGGATTATGTTATTAAGACCCCTCCATGATATGACAATAGGGGGTTTTGGTCAAAATATACAAAACGCGATACCCACCGTACAAACCCGCAATCCACAAGGCACCACGAAACCTCCCTATGGGAGAGTCCGTATAAACTCCCCTATAGTTTTTCCTTTCACGGAAAACCATAAAAACAATAATAATAAAGATAAATGGTAATTGCAATAATTATAACAACAATAATATAACGTTAGATTAACAATGATGATAATAAATTAATAATAATAACGTAACTTTAATAGTATCTAAAATTAATAAAAAATGCAAAAAAGAGGAAGTATGATTGATAATGCTTTTGACAGTTTGACGTGATAATTTACGGCCCGTTTTATTTGTAGAAGGGTTTAGGATTTAGATTTAGATTTGGATTTGGATTTGGTATAGATTAATTGAATAATAGAATTAATGTTGTTTGTTTTGTAAAATGTAATTAGGAATAGATAATTATTTAATATTATTATATAATAAAGTGGGCTCATTTGATAAATTTATATTACATTTAATATTATTATTTTTTACAAATAAGATAGAGAAATAAAAGATTTAAAAAGAATGCTCTTAAAATATGTGGCTCATATCAAATATAATGTGGGACCAGTTAAAAATTTTTGTATCTTTCCATCAAAAGATAGTAGTTCACCCCGGTGTGGATCTTTCATTCATTTCCTTTATGCCAGGAAGAAAAATTTGAATCAAACGATTGATATGAATTTTCTTTGAATCTAAACCCTTTTAATACCCGCATATCCAACGGGCCCTTATATTTATTTGTTATTTGATACACGAAACTTGTTAATCATATTATGTTGTGTGATAATGCCGATGTAAAAGCTTATACGGCATCATACATGGCGGTGCATCACGCTAACCAAGTAACCATCCTATCAAGTAGTTTTATTCATATTATAAGCTTAGTGAAGCAAGTTACACATGACAAAAAGAAAATAATGAAACATTGGACACATTTTTCAATCAATTCAATACAATTTAGTAAAGTTTTTGTAATCATATAAGTTGGACTCGTCTGAAAAAGACAACATCAAATAATAATACCTAAGGTGAGTGCTAATGGCAACCATAAATATTGTGGTCACCCACTGCCACATTATCGTCATATCAGCTTTCTCTCTTCAAGATTACACTCAACCAAAATTTGCTAATAAGGCGACCGCAAATAAAAAAAAAACCCACAAAAGCTAATTAAAAAAAAAATACAATAGAGAATGAAAGTTGTGATTGGCTAACAAACAGAAACAACTGAAAGGTTGAGGGTGACTGGTCACAAATCCGGTTGAGCTAGTGGGGATAATGTGGTCACCAATTCGGTTGGAAGGTCAACTAACCGAGCCATTAGCATTGGCCTAATCTTAAAAAGTATACGTGGTACATGAGACATGATATAAATAGTCACACATCTACTGAAAAATATAATTATAACTTAAACAAAAAGTAATAATATTGGTTTCTATCATTCTATGATATACAGATTATAGATTGTCTTTAGTGTTCTCTTTAATATTGGGCCACTTTAGCTATCAAAACGGGCCAACCCACTTTTATCTAAATTAGCCAGTACTTTAAGCCTTGGCAAAGGCCATCATTACTTAACCCGTTAGCAAAAAAGCCTCACAAAGTGACTAAAACAAAACCCTAGCCGTCGTGTTCTTCTATATAACCACCCACCAACACATAAATCAACTCGTTCATCATCTAACAATTCATTCTAGTAGTTTTTTTTTTTTTTTTTTTTTTTTACTTCTTTGTGGGTTTTATATGGATCGAGCTTTTCTCAAGTTCACATGTCATGACCGGTAATGGGTCATGAGGGACCCAGTTTTCTTTTTGATTGTGAAAGAACGTTACCGGTCATGTTCATATGCGAGGTTCTCAATCCGTTTTATGTTTATGTTTTATGATCATATATTGGATCATATATTGGCTATGATGATCAATGCTTTACTTTCTGACACCTCTTGTATGAGAATTGTTTTTTTTTAATAAAACGTTCGCTGAGCAGATTAAGCAACTTTCTGAGCCTTTTATAAAGTTTTTTTCTAAATGTTATATTGATCGGAAATTCAGGCAACCTCCTTTTAAATGAATACAATTAAATGGAAGGTGTTTATCCGGTCAGAAATTAATATATTTTGCTCTTCAGATTTGCTGAGACTTTTGTCTTTGAAGCTGGTCTAGTAAGCTAAATTACATTTTTTTAATGAATTTTGTTTATAATTGATTTTTTTGTTATTTGAATGTACTAATGTAAAGTGTGTTTTGATTGCAAAATTCGTTATTCAGGTTTAAATGGTGTTTGTATAATTGGATTTCAACATTTGTTTCTAGTAAGCGGGTGTTTGAATTATTTTGGGCTTAATGGCTTATGGTATTTCACCCTTTTTACGATTGTTTGAGATACTTTTGATTCATAGATATTCATTGTTCGCTTAGATACTTTCTCTGGGTTTTATTTTGATTAACAAGTTTATTAAACGTAAGTTTAGAATGGTACAAAATTATTTACGATCAATGTAAAACTAAGACCGGTTGGTGTCTATCACCTAGAGATAAACTTTCAACGCCACATCAGTTTTAACATTTTCACCTTTAACTAAAAAAATACCTCTTATCATAATTCAAACTATCTCAACTTTAACTCAACTATTTTTAAATTCAACCCCTAAATTAAAAATAATACTTTATTTATTAAAAAACATAACATTAATTTTTAAACATTACAATACGAATATTAAACATTACGTAACATTAATTAACAAATACTTATTATACTTGATTCTACATATCGTGTAGCCCATTTGCACCCAAATTTTGGTTGAGTCAATTAACAGACATTAGCTAGCCCATTAACTCAAGTTATAACCTAATTGCACCTTAGTCAAAACAAACGCTTACCATCTCCTTATCACTCTAATATTATCACTCCACCAAACAGAAACACAGTCAATCACATTCATAACAACTCATCTCTCCACAAGTACATCAACTCCTTCATCTACATATAAACACCAGACGCGTTAATCTTCACAAACACATATTCTTCACAAACACATATAATTGCCTACCTTATATATCCATCAAAATGGAGCATGCAAACATCCTTATTTCTCCAAAATACAAATGGGCACCTTCCTTATATCTCCCCACATATAATTGCCTACCTTATATATCCATCAAAACGGAGCATACAAACATCCTTATTTCTCCAAAATACAAACATGCACCCTCCTTATATCTCCTAAAGAAAACGCAGCTATGATTCGAGGGGCTAGTTGTATATATATATATATTTTTTTTTTGAAGTTCAAACGTTACTAGCCATTAAGGGGGTGAAGTGATTTTTTTTTTATTCGTTTTCACCCTTAACGCTGCGTTAAAGGTTTAACGTGGTCCTTTAACGCAGCTTTAACGTGGGTTGATGGTGTGGTTAACGTGGTTTAACGCTGCAACGTGAAGGTTTCACCCACTCAAAATGTGATGACACCGTATGCTCTAATAGATGATGATGATAAAAAAAAAAAAAAATAAAAAAAAAAAAAAAAAAAAAAAAAAAACTAGATCATTTACAAAATCAATCAAACATGAATTTAAAGGGTGGAAACCTTAATGAAAACGGATGTTTGGATACATCTAAGGAATTAGAGAACGTCCAACATTATGAACGGGGGTTCTGAAACCAAATTTGTTGGGCATATGAGAAACTAACGAAGAAAACAGAGGAATTTAATTTAGATGAATTGATATTGCAGATCAATGTTTTAACCTAGCATAAAAAGAGGGCATATTGATAGGCTCAAGACAATAAAGAGTGTAAAATTGAAACTTTCAAAATAGAACCTCAAGAGACCAGTACTCTGATGGAGACAAGGAGCCCCAACAATTACACTATCTCTAAGTTAGGGCTAGTATTACATAAAAATAAAAGCGTAAAAGTCAAATAAAGGCATGGTTTTGACACTTTTTTATTTAGATTGCAAGAAGAAAAAACTATATTGCCTTGGTTTACGTATGCCGTAAATGTAAAAACACTTTTTTCAACAAGCCGAATATAGATTGTGTGGTAGACGAGGCTTCACTAAGGCGAACAATGGCTTAGCCTTCCATAAATTTTGCATGTTCTCCTTTAGATCAACAAGTGGTTCTCTGGGTGGCAACTCCCAGGTGAACCCTTGTATGAGCCTTGCTAGAAGCGTTACAGTCATGGTCGTGCCCAATAACACTCCAGGGCAACCACGCCTACCGATGCTAAATGAAAACATGTGAAGCTTGTGGTTACTTAGCACTACTTCACTATCGCCATTTAGGTGCCGCTCTGGAATGAAAGTCATTGGGTCATCCCAGACATCAGCGTTCCGCCTTAACCCAGGCCAACACAGTAGCACATGGCTGCCCTTTGGTATGAAGTACCTAGCCACATAGGTGTCAACAGACGCCACATGAGGGAGGTTGAAAGGCGCAACATGTTGCAACCTTAAAGCCTCCTTCAGGCATGACTTGATATAACTAAGGTGAATTTGATTTGATTCTTGCACGAGTCTATGTTTTCCAACAATAACATCAAGCTCATGGACCACTTTATTTAAGATCTTTTGCTCATTAAGCATCTCTGTGATTGCCCACTCGATAGTGTTCGGCGTATTATCAAACGTTGCAAGAAAAAGATCTTGTACGACAACAAAATAAAGTTTACTTGACGAAAATATTGATATTTTGGAAACCAAATGCACATAGAATCATGTTAGTCTTACTAGGATCTGAGCTTTTATGTTATCTGCAGTAAGTCTAGGGTCTTTAAGGTTGATGAAAACATCAAGCAAGTCGTATTCTTTCATTCTAACACCATATTTCCATTGTTGAATTCTTTCATCAATTAAGGGATTTATATACTTTCTTGCTGTATTCAGTGCATTCCTTATGTTTCTCTCGTGCCCATCGAAATCAGTTATCCATCGTAACCATGGTAAGTAATCCGTCATGTTGATATAAATAATGCCTAAAAACATTATTAATATTTCTTGATATCTCTATGTTTTGATAATCACAAAATGTAAACTCATTAAACATAAACCTATTAAATAAACAAATATTTAGTTGTAAATATTCATTTCTACAACTTAATCACTTAAGGTATGAATAAACAAATGCTTAATGCATTATATGATCAAAGGAACATTTTCTTAAATCACTAGAATTTTTGTAAAATGTCACAAACATTTTATATCTTTTAGAAAATCATTTTTGGTATTTAATAAAAATGTTTAATCCATTCTAAATTTATAAATTCAATTTTTCAACCAAAAATGGCAAAAATATTCTAGAAAAACCTTTCCCACAAAAAGACAAATATGAGCAACGTTCGGGTAGGGCGGCCCCCTTAATTTTACTAGGCGACCCCCTTAATTTTAAGGGGACCGGCCACCTATTTAAGGGGACCGCCCCGCTCCTCCAGCTGTCAGATTTTGCCTATAAATACTGGTTCATTCCTGGATTCTTTTCTCACATTTTGCACCCCAAACCTTCTGTTCTAAATCTCTTCTTACATCTTTCTAAATCCTTTCTAAAACCTTTGATCATATACTCTTAAGCATTGGTTTTCAAGTGATCCAAGCTTCCACCATCCAAGTGCAAAAGAAGAATACTTCTATTAATCAAGACTAGAAGTATTACAACTTAGTAGCATCTTGTTACCTAAGTTGTTTGTCAAGTATACTTTGTAAATCATTCATTCATTTGTGTAAAGTGTGTATATAAGGTGTGAACATAAGTGATTAGACTAGTGTAGTGAGTGTGTGTAGTGAAGAAGGTGTATAAGTAGTTGTGGTGTAAAGAAGTAGTATAGAAGTATTGTGAAGTTGTGAAGTAGTTGCGGTGTGAAGAAGTTGTGAAGCCGTAGCATAGAAGTTGTGAAGCCGTAGGGTAGAAGTAGTGAAGCCGTAGTGTAAAAGTTGTGAAGTCGTTGTGTAAAAGTTGTGAAGCCGTAGTGTAGAAGTCGTGAAGCCGTAGTGTAGAAGTTGTGAAGCCATCGTGAAGAAGTTGTGAAGCCATTGTGAACAAGTTGTGAAGAAGTTGTGAGATTGGTTCTAGCTACGATTAGAACTCGACATTTAGCTTTGTGTCGTTAAACCGGTGTAAGCTAAAGTTGTGTAAGGTTTTCTCCGCCATAAGGGAGTTTGTTGAAGTAGTGAAGAAAACTCTCGAGCTAGGTGCTCGGGGAGTGGAGTAGGGCAAGGAAGATGTCCTTGTAGCCGAACCACTATAAATCCCTCGTGTCTGGGTTAGATCTTTCCATCTCTTACTTACATCTTTATTTATATCGTCATTACTTTCATACATATATGCATATATAATTGTTAGTATTATCTAGAAGTTGATTTCACATAAAGATCAATTTAAAACTCCATTCATGAAAGCAAAACTTTTATAACAAATCTAAAAGGGTACACATACAATTAACAATATTGTTCAAGTATTGTTTTTCACATAAACTTGAATCTAAGTGTTTAAAAGTAAACAAAGGTTTTCATAACAAAATTAAAAAGACGCAAAACTATTCAACCCCCCCTTCTAGTTTTCCACACGTCACACAAAATGCGTAAACATTAGCAGCAATTTTAAGCAAAGAATCATCCAAATTGATATCTTCGTTCCTAAATCTGTAAATGTATGACAGATTCTGCACTTAGGTAAGAAATAAGTAACAGACTTGCTGATATATAATGATAGAGAAAGTAAAGTGAAAATGGAAATTGAAGGCTGGAGTGTTATGATACCAGCTCTACTTTAGCTTGCATTTATAGGCATACAAGACTTACTACATAGACTTTACTTTGCTTCTAAGTATTCTTAGCAAGCAATTACTTAATAGCTAAGACTACTTGATATTTAAGTATTCTTCACAAGTAAGAATACTTCTTAGCTAAGGTTACTAAATATCTAATATCCTTAAGAGGTAAGGATACTTAATAGTGAAGTATCCTTCATGACTAAGATAACAAAATATATTTTAAACAAACAATCTTAGATACTTTAACACTCCTCCTTAAGATTGTTGTTGGATGTCATAAGCTGAGTCTTGAAGTAATTTAGCTTCTTTCCGGTAATTGACTTTGTAAGCATATCTGCGAGTTGAGTTTCAGATGTGCAATACTTCAGCTTGACTTCTCCGTTCTTCTCAGCTTCTCGAATGGCATGATACTTGACATTGATATGCTTTGTTCTTCCATGTTGAACGGGATTCTCTACTATAGCAATAGCAAACTTGTTATCGCAGAAGATCACTGCTGGACCTTCTTGAGTTAGATCCAAATCGGACAACAATTTTTGAATCCAAATAGCATGATTTACAGCACCCGCAACTGCTATATATTCTGCCTCTACAGAAGATTGTGCGACAACGCCTTGCTTTTTGGAGTTCCAACAAAATACACCCGAACCAAGAGTAAAAATATAACCAGAAGTACTTTTTGAATCATCAATGCTTCCAGCCCAATCACTATCAGCATATCCTTCAAGTTTCACATCTTTGTTTCTTTCGAACATAATTCCAAGATCAAGAGAACCTTTCACATATCTTAAGACTCTCTTTGCAGCTCCTAAATGAGAACTAGACGGTTCACCCATAAATCTTGATAGAAAACTGGCTGCAAAAGCTAAATCCGGTCTTGAGATTGTTAAATATAGTAAGCTCCCAACAATGCTTCTATATCGAGTTGGATTGACAAGCTTCCTTCCATCATCTTTTGACAACTTGCACTTGTAGACTAGTGGCGAAGCAACTGGTTTGCATAAGAACATCTTGAATTTCTTGAGCATATCACTAGCATACTTTCTTTGAGAAATATGAACACCGTTAGCTAGTTGCTTGATTTCCATGCCAAGAAAATAGGATACTAGTCCCAAATCTGACATATCAAATTCAGATTCCATTTTCTTCTTAAATTCCTTAACAAGATCATCGTTGCTTCCGATCACAAGTAAGTCGTCAACATAAAGAGAGATAATCAGCCTCCCTCGAGAATTAAATTGCTTCACGTAAAGAGTTGACTCACTTGAACTCCTCCTGAAGTTATGATTCAGCAAATGAGCATCGATCTTTGCATACCACGCCCTTGGTGCTTGCTTAAGACCATAAAGAGCCTTGTAGAGTCGATAAACTTTTTCTTCTTGACCAACTACTTCAACACCTTCAGGTTGTTTTACATAAATCTCCTCCTCAAGTTCACCATTAAGAAATGTAGATTTGACATCAAGATGGTGAATTTTCCAATTTCGTTGAGCGGCCATAGCTAATAATAACTTGATTGTATCGTGACAAGCAACGGGAGCAAAAGTGTATCCGAAATCTACACCGGCAACCTGAGAATAGCCTTTAACGACCAATCTTGCTTTATGCTTGTAAATTGATCCGCCGGGCTGAAATTTGGTTTTGTAGACCCATTTCACACCTATTGGATTTTTCCCTTCTGGCAAGTCAACAAGCTTCCATGTCTTGTTTTTCTTGATCATTTCAAGTTCAGCTTTCATTGCATCAATCCATTGAGAATATTTGGAGGCATCCAAATAGCTTTCAGGTTCAGCAACAAAATTACAAGACTCGTAAACATCAACAAGCGGTCTTGTTCTTAGCACATCGGTGTCAGTTGTGTCTTCAATACCAAATTCGGGAATATCAACTTCATTATGATGTATTTCATCTGAAAACGTATCTACATGCCTTCTAACTTCTTCCGCATTCCAGTCCTAGTAGGCTCCTTCATCAAAAGTCACATCTTTGCTGATTGCAATTTTACTATCAGTGAGATCATAAATTCTATAACCTTTTGACTCTATTGCATAGCCTACAAAGATGCCTTTTCTGGCTTTTGCATCAAGCTTTGATCTTTTGATGTCTGGAATATGATAGTAAGAGATAGAACCAAAGACTTTTAAGTGTTGCATTGATGGTTTGATTCCCGACCAAGCTTCAATCGGAGTTTTGCCACTCACGGATTTTGTTGCTAATCTGGTCAAAAAATATACAGATGTAGCTACCGCCTCGGCCCAAAATGTCTTCGGTAGTTTCTGTTGGGTCAGGAAAAACCCAAGAATACTTAAAACATGATTTGGACACAAATTAACTAAGTGTTAACTTAAACCGAGAACAATTCAAGTCACTGAGATAACAGCCTCTCAGTGAGTCATCTTCAGGATGCTTAAGGCGAATTCAAGAAGAAGGATTCACTACTCAGGAAGGCGGTACTCCCTGATATAGCACTTAAGCTAAAGAAGAAGATGATGGTTCAGTGAGTGTTTGACAAGAACTCACTGAACCCCAGTCTCCTCAACAACAATGAAGTAATTAAGAGTAATGACTGAGAAGCGTTTCCTGAAGAACCAAGTGCCTGTGAAGAAAGGCAGAAATATCTAGGAAGGATTTAAGATAAGATCAAATCTTTTCTTGTCAGGAAGAAATCCTTCCTAAGACGGCTTAAAGTCTGGGAGTGTCAGACCAACCACTCCTAAAGACTTAATAAGCCATTTCTATTGGTTCTTGGAAATGACAATTACTGTTGTAATTGTCAGACACGCTTGCTCAACAACTTGTAATATTTTAATTACTTTTACTCAGTTTACTTATGTATAAATAGATTGAGAAGGAGAGAAGTTGAGTGTGTTTTGTACAATGAAAGCTTAGTCTTTTGCAAAACAACTTCTCTCCTACAAAGAGTAACGCATCCTTGAGATAACTCAGTGAGGTCGCATTGTTACCACTCAAGCAAAACTTGAGTTTAGATAGGAGACACCACCATACCTTGTCTATTCAATCCCAAGTGTTTGTTCCGCAAAACACTTGGGTATAGATTCTTTGATTCATTTCTAATAAGAATTTAAACGTTGAAAATTACCTTGAGTTTTTTATATTCACGTTTTATAACTGTTAGAATTAATCATAACATTGTATTAGTCATAAACACAAATAGATTAACTTTCTAGTTAACTCTAAGCGTGTAAGGGACCAACAAGTGGTATCAAAGCCTCTGGTTTATAAAATCTTTTTAAACTAACCAAGAGTGCTCTAGGTTTTTAAAACCAAGATCCTACTATGGCTGATATCAATGTACCCCAGCTAGTCGACAAAAAGGGTGGCAGCTACTCCGCTGTTGCACCCAGACTTGAAGCTGGGAAATTTAGCAAATGGAAGAAGCGTATGATTTGCTATCTTACCGGTATGGAACCCTACTACATCACCTGTATCAGGGATGACCCATTTGTCCCAAAGACAGCCGCATGGCTAAACAAGCCTGAGGCCCAATGGACCATTGATGAGAGGAAGGTGGTCAATCAAGACCAACGCCTAAAAAGCATCCTTATATCATGTCTTCCTGACGATATAATGGAATCAGTCATCAACTGTCTAACTGCCAAGCAAACTTGGGATGACTTGGTAAACAGCTTTGAGGGTCCCTCAGATACCAAAGAAAATAGGGTCATGGACCTTAAACTTGAGTATAATACTTTCAGGGCAAAAGACTCTGAAAGTCTCTCACAGACCTACACCAGATACAAGACTTTGATAAATGAATTATCAAATGATGGTGTTGTACTGACTAAGCATGAGACTAATGTTGGCTTTGTCAACAGTCTCCCTGAGAAGTGGCTCAACTTCTCACAAGGCCTGAGGAATGCTAACCACATTCAGACCCTTGAGCTCTCTGAAATTTATGAGAAGTTTGTCTATGAGGACAACTTGATCTCAAGGAGATACCCTGACTCAAAGGCTCTTGAGTCCAAAAAGGCCTTAACCTCCACACCCATATCAACTGTTTTCTATTCTAATGGTGTTGTGCAGGATATTCAAGAGGATTCTGAAGAAGAAATTGATGAAAGGACTGGTGAGGAGTACCTGAACGACCTGAACTTGGAATTTCAAGAAAGGGCACTCCTTGCTAGTTCAAGACGTTTCATCAAAAGAAATCAGTCCAACTTTACAAAACCAAAAGCAAATGAGACCACTGAATGCTTTAAATGTGGTAAAAAGGGTCATTTTGCTAGGGACTGTTATTCTAAAACTATCTCAGAACCCTCTTACAAATTCTCAGGAACTAGCAAGTTTCAACCTAAAATGTTTCAGTCCACCCAACAATTTCAAAACAAGGGTCAAAATGATTTTGAAACAAAATATAGGAAAATCAAAGCTAAACTTGCACTTCTTGAAACTAACCCCATATTGCCTCAGACTGCTCAAACATCTAAACCTATTCAGACAAAGAACAAGGTATTAGTAGCTGAAGCATATGATTAGGATGAAGAAGAGGCTTCCTCAGATGAGGAAATAAGAGTTAGTGCACTGATGGCACTTTCTGAAGAGGATCAGGTGGCTGTGGGAAAAAGCCATGCTAGGAATGGAGAGTGGGTCAACATCACCATGAAGAAGGTAAATACTTTACTTTCTATGAATGATGATTCTGATTGGCAGTCTTACATGAATTATATTTGTGTTGATCTAAAATTTGTTGAGGAACAAAGGCTTAACCTGTTTTCAAAATATAACAATATTGTGTCAGAATTGAATAAATGTAGAGATGAACTGCTTGTACTAAAGCAAGCCAAACTAGAAACAATAACTCTACAAATTCAGAACACTGAGATTTTGATACAAAATCAAGCCCTTCAAACTGAACTTAACAAAGAAAAGGCTGTCATCCAAAGCTGGACCAAGAAGAACCCTAAGGTTTTTGACACTGTGGGATTAGTCTCTCAGAAAACTATTGGAATTGACCTTCTTATGGTTAATCCAAATGTGTGTCACAATGAACTAAACTTTGTTCCAGCTGGCATATCTTTTGAGCAAGAAATGCTTCCCAAGTCTAATGACTGGATTGTTAGGGACAACCCAGTCAGTAAGTTACCAAACTTTGAGATTGTAAAGATCTTGCTTCCTGAAAGTCAGGCCTTGAAAAATATGCTTGGACTTACTGAACAACTCAGTAAGCTTGAACTCACTGAACAACTCAGTAATACTGAGTCTGTGAATGAGTCTGAATCAGAATCATACCCACCACTTCCTCCACTGAATACCCTTCAGGGTGCTGCACCTAACTTAGGCCTCCCACCAATGGTCTTCTCACCACACTCTCCAAAGGAGAGATCAGTAAAGGGAACAACCATCTTGAAGAGACCAACCCTTGATGTCTCAGTAAATACTGATGACTCATCAACTTCAGTCCCTTCTGAAGTATCAACCCAAAGCCCTGATTCAAAATTTGATCAGTTGGCTGAAATGGTTAGGAAGCTGGGAGAGAAGATTGCATCTTCTGAGAAACCTTCTCAATTCAAGAAGGAACAAAAACCAACTTCCTCAAAGACCAAACCCAAACCCACAAAACCCCTGAAAAGATGTGAACTATGCAACTATACTAATCATCTCACTGATGATTGCTATAGAGTCCTTTATTGCATGATTTGCAAAAAGGAAGATCACAGGACCTCTGATCATAAACAATGCTCAGTCATGTCAAACTTTTCAGGACTTAAGGCTCAGTGCCTGAACTACCCTTCTGATTCTAAGCAGAAACAGAAGCAAAAGCCCAAGCCTTTTCCACCTTGCCCATTGTGTGGATTCAATGACCATCATCCCGAGGATTGACAAATTGACAAACACTGTGAATCTAGTGGAAGTTCCACTCAGAAATCCTCAGGAAAAGAGAAGGTCATTCAGTCAAGAAGAGGAATGAATAAACAATTCTCTCAGACTACTGAGGCTACCCCTGCGACTAAATGCAAAACATGTGGTAGCTCAGTCCACTCAACCACTGACCATGAATCAATTAATACTTTCATAAAGACCTACAATACCAAACCCTCCATGAAATGGAGTCCTAGAAAGAACTGACCCAGTTTACTATTTGTGCAGAGGCATGCCAGGGATCCTATTTGGCATCTAGACAGTGGATGTTCAAGGAGCATGACTGGTCTTAAGGAGTGTCTGCACAAATATGTGGAGGAACCAGGACCCAAAGTGATATTTGCTGATAATTCATCATGTCTCACTGAAGGTTATGGTTCAGTAAACTGCAATGGTATTGTCTTTACTAGGATAGCTTATGTGAATGGTCTTAAGTACAATCTGATCAGTGTCAGTTAACTATGTGATGCAAAATACATAGTTTAGTTTGATGATAAGCAAGGAACCATCTTCAATGCAAATAAGGAAATTGTCATCATTGCACCAAGAAGACAAGATGTTTATGTATTAGACATGTCCAGTCTAACTCAGGATGGAACTTGTCTCTTTGCTAAGGCCACTGATACACTCAACTGGATTTGGCATAAGAGACTCACCCACCTGAACTTTAAAAACATAAACAATCTTGTAAAACAAAACAAGGTCCTTGGCTTACCATCACTTGTGTTTTCAAAGGATAAACCATGCTCAGCTTGTGAAAAAGGTAAACATCACAGAGCATCCTTTAAAACCAAAACCAACTTTTCCATCAGGAACTGCCTACATCTTCTCCATATGGATCTATTTGGACCTATCAGTCCAAGGTCTATTAACCATAAGAAGTATACTCTGGTCATAGTGGATGAATACTCTAGATACACTTGGGTATTCTTCCTGATAAAAAAGAGTCAGGCAGCTGAAGCAATCATGTCCTTTGTTAGGAACATTGAAAATCAAAATGACATTAAGGTCAAACAGATTAGAACTGACAATGGGACTGAGTTCAAAAATTATGAACTTGAATGTTTCTGTGATGAGAAAGGTATTTCCCAAAACTTTTCCTCTCCATACACACCTGAACAAAATGGTGTTGCTGAAAGGAAAAATAGAACACTCATTGAAGCTGCTAGGACAATGCTATGTGGATCAGTCCTTTCCAACCATTTTTGGACTGATGCAGTCAAAACTGCCTGTTATACACAAAACAGATCCATCATTGTCAAGAGACATGGGAAAACCCCATATGAGTTATTCAAAGGTAGAATCCCTGACATAAGCTACTTTCATGTCTTTGGGTGTCCTGTGTTTATTCATAATCACAAGGATCACTTAGGGAAATTTGATGCAAAAGCTGATGATGGATACTTCCTGGGATACTCACTTGTCTCAAAAGCCTTCAGAGTGTTCAACACAAGGAGACAGCAGACTGAGGAAACATTTCATGTTACCTTTGATGAGAGCACTGATGCAATCAGGTTCTCAACTGCCTCAGTAGAAGAGATAGGAATTGATAATTCTTCAAGATATCCTCCTGATGAATATCTTCCTGAAAACAATCCTTCTACTCAGTATCAAAATGATGCTAACCTCTCCTATTACATAATCCCTCACAACCTACCTAACCCAACCATCACTGAGTTTGTTGAGGCACATGCAAACACTGATGAAATCAATCAGTCTGTTCAAAATACTCAAGAACAAAACAATCTCAGTGATCAGGTAGACACTCAAGATCCAATCAATGATCATGTGTCTACTCCAGAACCAAACCCTCTACCCAATCAGGCCTCCACAAGTTCAAATCAGTATCCAGGACCTCAGGAAAGTTGGACTAGGTCTCAGGACATTGAACTTGTCAATATTATTGGAGAGCCTACTGAAGGCATGCTCACCAGAAGCATGGCTGCTAGTCTAAGAGCAGCCTCAGCCAATGAATGCCTATTTGTGGACTTCATTTCCACAATTGAACCCAAAAGTGTTAAAGAAGCACTTACATATCCAAGTTGGGTTCAGGCCATGCATGATGAACTGGAACAATTTGACAGAAACAAGGTAATGACCTTGGTCAAATGTCCTGAGAATGTCTCAGTCATTGGCATGAAATGGGTATTCAAGAACAAAACTGATGAAAATGGCATAGTCACTAAAAACAAAGCCAGACTTGTAGCCAAAGGCTATAATCAACAAGAAGGCATTGACTATGAAGAAACATTTGCACCAGTAGCAAGGATGGAAGCCATCAGGATCTTTCTTTCTTTTGCTACATACATGAACTTCAGAGTATACCAAATGGATGTTAAAAGTGCATTCTTAAATGGTTCACTGAAAGAAGAAGTTTATGTTCAGCAACCTCCTGGATTTGAAAGCCATGAGTCTCCTGATCATGTCTGTAAGCTGAACAAAGCCCTTTATGGACTGAAGCAAGCTCCCAGGGCATGGTATGAGACTCTCTCAGCCTTCTTAATCCAAAATAAATTTGTCAGAGGCAAGATAGACAACACATTGTTTATCTATAAGACAAATAATGATGTCATACTAGTACAAGTGTATGTTGATGACATCATCTTTGGCTCAACAAGTTTCAAACTTTGCAAACAATTTGAAAAACTAATGGCAAAGAAGTTTGAAATGAGCATGATGGGAGAACTGACATACTTCCTTGGTCTACAGATCAAGCAGACTGATAGAGGAACCACTATCAGTCAAGAGAAGTATGTAAAGAATCTACTGAAGAAGTATGATCTCAGTGACTGTGCCTCAGTCAAAACTCCCATGGTCCCCCCAAACAACCTTGGTCCTGATCTCACTGGTAAACCAGTAAATCAAACTCTCTTTAGAGGAATGATAGGATCACTGATGTATCTACTTGCATCAAGGCCTGATATCCAATTCTTAGTATGTCTATGTGCCAGATATCAATCTGACCCAAGAGAATCACACATCACTGCTGTGAAAAGGATATTCAGGTACCTGAAAGGTACTCCAAACCTTGGATTATATTATCCAAAATGCTCAGGCCTTGATCTTAAAGGATACTCAGACTCTGACTATGCTGGATGCAACATGGACAAAAAAAGCACCTCAGGCTCTTGCCAAATTCTTGGTGGGAAATTAGTCTGTTGGAGTGCTAAGAAGCAACAACCAGTTGCCTTGTCCTCAGCTGAGGCTGAATATGTTGCAGCAGCTAGCTGTTGTGCAAATGTACTCTGGATGAAAAGTCAACTCAGTGACTATAGAATTCAGTATAAGATGGTACCCATCTTTTGTGATAATACAAGTTCAATTGCAATCTCAAACAACCCTGTTCTTCATCAGAGAACAAAACACATTGATATCAGATATCATTTCATCAGGGACCATATCATGAATGGTGACATTGAATTACACTTCATCCCTACTGAATATCAGTTAGCTGATATCTTCACCAAACCTTTGGATGAACCAACTTTCACAAGGCTGAAAGCTGAATTAGGAATGTTGGATATAGAGAATCAGTCCACTGATTGATTCCTTCCAACTGAAGTGTAAATTCTTAAAACCTCAGGTCCCTGACTCAATGTGTACATCAGTGAAAACAAATCACTGAATCCTCAACCTCAGGAACTAAACCCAAGTTCCTGAAATCTTTAGGGTTCAGGAACTAAACCCAAGTTCCTGAATCCTTGTAGCTCAGGAATCATTCCATATTCCTGAATCATCAGTGACTAATCCCAAGTCCCTGAAAAACCACCACTGAATGAAAAGTCATTCAGGGCCCTGAAAAGTGACATTAAATACTGACTTAAATGCTCTAAGTATCTAGTTAGTAAATGTCCGAGGTTGGTAACTGAACTCATATTTAATTTAAGAATATTTGTTCTTTTTGCCTTTCTGGCTTCCACCTCTGGGCCACCACATTCCCACTTGGCATTAAATGCCTCTCCAATCACTTTACAGATATGTGACGACTCATCTCTGCAAATTACACTTTTGCAGAACTGCTCAACTGTTCACCTTGACTGTTGCGCCAAACCAGGAAAGTGGAGTGTTGGCATTAAATGCGGATCCCAAAACATTTTATTCAAAATAGTTTCCAATAATTCTTTTTGAATAAATTAAAACCGCTCAAATGCCTAAAACACCCCCATCTCCACTTTCCTATAAATACCCCAACCAAAAGAAACACACACACGTTTTTATAGAATCTTAAGCAAAACTCTGCCATTTTTAATTCTCAAAAACAAATTGTGTGTGTATTCTTAAGCTTTAGAAACCCAGAAACCTTAGTCAAACCCAGACTTACCCACAAATGGCTTCTTCTAAAGCTATAGCATACGCCCCCAATGTGGAATTCCTCACTGGGGACGTTGACCTAACAAAGAACAATGTGGTAGGAAATTTCTCTTATCCACAAAACTACCCAGCCTACAAGAACGTTATGACTATTTGAGGGAATTCTGGTGCACGGCTGTGGCTACCAGCCCCAAAGACACCAAAGAGTCAATCATCACCTTCACGGTGATGAATGGGAGCAGAACCCTCTCCTTTGACTACTCAACCTTCATCAAAGCCACAGGCCTTGACTTTGCTGAAGCGTTTGCACCCAACCCTACTGATCAGGACATAAAGAATGAACTGATCTTTTTAGCACCCCATGACCCCAGACGTCCTACAACGTCTGCTGGAGGCTTATTGGAAAAGGCTCCAGTAGTCAAAACATGGTTCAATCCTATCTGGAGGATACTGATGACATTTGTCATTCAGGTCCTGGGTGGAAATAAATCCTCTACGGAACAATTGAACTCATCACAACAATTGATGCTGTTCAGTCTCCTTGAGGGTACAAAAGTTGACATCGGAGGAATAATCTTCCGAGACCTTGTTGCCAAGCTCTCAGGAAAACATAGGCAAAGGCATATGTCCTACTCTAGATTTGTTTCCTGTGTGCTTCAGAACCTACTTGGTTCTGACTACGTGAGGCCTGATGCAGAAGGTACGAAGCCTGACGTCCTGCACAAGTCAAACTTCACTAGTGGCATCAGTGAGGTTACAAATATTGCCCTGACTGAATACATGCAATCAGTCATTCAGGGTAAAGACGCTGTCTCACCAGTTCCTTCACCGACCAAAAAGGTGAAGAAGACAAAGAAGGGTCAGTCCAGCCAGGTGGTTAGACCCAAGCCACTCGCCACTGAGACTGATCCTCAAAACCAACTAAACCTTAAAAAGAGGTTGAAAAAGGCCAAGACCTCTGAGACACCCATTTTTGAGACCCTCTTGACCTTAAAACAAAGGCCAACGTTGGTCACTGAGCAATCATCCTCAGTGACCGCGGGCACACCCTTTCCACATGGCTAACTGACATAAACAACTCAGAGGGATCAGGAAGCATTCCCCCCTCACATCCCGATGAAGGAACTGTCAAAAAACAATCAGTTCCCAAGGGAGGAAAGGGTTCTAAATCCTCGGTAAGGCAGCACTACCTTACTTAGAAGGGGACCCACAAACATTCACATCCCGTTAACGTTCCTGAGCAATCACCCTCAGGATCTCAGGGAGAAAAGGACCCTAAATCCTCAAAAGGACAGCACAATCCTGATAGGAAAGGGGTCTACCAACTTTCACAATCAGTACCTAGTGATACCACTGAAAAACACCCATCAGTGGTTGAAGGTGCTAAGGGGGACAAAGACTCAGAGGGAAAGAAACAACCCGCTGATACGGAACCCATAAACCCCTCAGGCGGTCCGATTCTCTCAGGAACTGCCCCCAAAAGCCAGGCTGGTGTTACCCCAGTTATTATGGCTAGTCAGGCTGAGCAAACCCACTCAGTTATTATGAAAACGGGGTCAGGACCTGGCCAAACCAAAGGCGAGTCTTTTTATAAAGAGGAGCCGGTTGAATTTTTGGGTATTGAGTCCATGGGGGACTTTCAGGCTCTTATCGAGTCTGATGAAGAGCTCAAGGAAGAGAGTGAAGAGGAAATGTTTGAGGCAGGTGAGGATATGGAAACTGATGTACAATCTGAACAACCTGAACAATCACATCAGTCATCTCCACATCAAAGTGAAGAGTCAGGTTCTCAATCTTCTGATTCTTCTGATACTGGGGACATCCTCAAAAAGTATGATGACTCTCTTCCCCTCACTGAAAGAAAATTGGTCAAGTTCCTACTCAAGACCAATAGAGCTCTTTTCACTAGTCTCACTGAAGAAATGTTCGATCATCACACTGAAGCTGCTGTTCACTATGCCAACCTGAAGGCAGATGTTGAAAGTTATCATGATGATGTGATCGAGATACATTCTGACACCAATAACTCCCTGACAGCTATTGATCTTCATTTCAGGAAGTTCAATCTTACTCTTGAAGGCATCACCAAAAGCCTTGGAACTATTCAAACAGCTGTCAAGGATGACCCGGAACTCAACAAGAAGGTCCTTCAGGCTGCTGAGACTTACCAGAAGCAATCAGATGAATTCAGTGATCTTCTTAGCTTACTGAAGGATTCTAATATTCAGGGTCTTAGCTCTTCATTGGACTCAATCAGGACTTCTTTGGGTCTTCAGGAAAAACATCTGGGTACTTGGGGACAATCTTCAACATCCTTGGCATGGTCTCTTGGGTCAAGGATGTCAGGCATCGAACCTTCTCAGGCATCCCTTGCGGATAAGATCTCAACTCTTCAGCAAGACACCTCGGACATCAAATCAATGATGACTGAGATCTATCAGGCTTTCAAGGGTCCTGCTGCTCCAGTAGCTCCAACTCTTGCTATCACAATGGCTCAAGCAACAGTTGAGGGGGAGAAAGACACTGGAGTCCCTAAAGTTTCCACAAGCCAGCAACCTCCTTCTCCTCCTTCTCACACTGAAGGGGAGATTCCTGAAGCTTCTTCCACCCATCAAGAAAAAGGCAAAGGCATCCTCACTGATCCTGAGCCTCAACCAGCACCAATCTTGGTAGCAATGGATCCTGAATCACCACCCAGGATCCCGTATGATATTGATGGAGTTCTTCACCACTTCTCAGCTGATGAACTCAGTGCTTATCTCGAAGAAGAGGAAGCAAAGAAGAAGTTAAAGGAGGAAGAAAAGGTGAGCAAGCCTGCTATTATTAAGGTTGTTCATGAAGAGGCTGAGAAGATTGGTCTTGAGGCTAAGGATCTTTCAGGAAGAGAGGGTGGTATGACCTTTGTAAAAGCTCAGACTGAGGAGATGATCACTCTCAGGAAGAAAAGGGAGGAAAGGAATAAAAGGGCTGAAGAGATCAGGCAGAACAGAATTAAGAAATATCAGTGGTATATGACTAACAGGTTAAAGCCAGAACCAATCACTGATGTTCATATTCATCGAAACACCAATCCTGCCTCTGTTACTGTCTACAGAGGTGCTGACATGAGAAACTTTGATGTTCATACCCCATTCAGATTCGCTGACTTTGGGATCACAGAATTGGATGAGTTGGGTCCATTAATAGCAAAGAAATCAAATGTTGTGGTCCCTAGCCTGTTGAAGTCCTTGAGTCTGAGGTACGAAAGACTGGCAGCTGCACCTCAGGAACTTGGCACTCCATCTCTTCTTCCTGATTCAGCACAACCAGCTCCCTCTCAGTCTTCTTCAAGGAAAAGAAAGAAGATTGAAGCAGAGCCTGAGATCAAGGTTCCTGGTCTTGACTGCAATAGGGCTCTCCCTGAAGGTGTTCCTTTCAGGAACAATATGGTCATTGAACAACCTGAAAGAGGTTTGTTCTTCATTGATGAGTTCGGAGACAAAGCCTTCCAGAGGTGGAGTGATATCGATTTGTCAGGGATCAAAGCTATGCTTGGTTTTCTAATGATGGCCTCTCCACTCAAGAGTCCTGAAAATGTGAAGTTTTGTCAAGATCTGAAAAGGAAAATCCATGAGCACCCTGACCAACAAGAGCTGCAGTCAAAGAAGCCCAAGCTTGAAGCCCTTGGTATTAAGTTGAACTGATAGATCTGCCTGAATACCCCCACTATCCCTTTTGTACTTAGTTTGTTAGGACTTGTAATAATACTAATAATATGATGTTTTTATTATTTCAGTATCCTTATTTACATTCTAGTATATTCAGTATGAGTAGAAGTTATTTGCTCACTCATAACTGATCAAAACACTTAGGAATAATTTATATCCAAATAGGGGGAGATTGTTGGGTCAGGAAAAACCCAAGAATACTTAAAACATGATTTGGACACAAATTAACTAAGTGTTAACTTAAACCGAGAACAATTCAAGTCACTGAGAGAACAACCTCTCAGTGAGTCATCTTCAGGATGCTTAAGGCGAATTCAAGAAGAAGGATTCCCTACTCAGGAAGGCGGTACTCCCTGATATAGCACTTAATCCAAAGAAGAAGATGATGGTTCAGTGAGTGTTTGACAAGAACTCACTGAACCCCAGTCTCCTCAACAACAATGAAGTAATTAAGAGTAATGACTGAGAAGCGTTTCCTGAAGAACCAAGTGCCTGTGAAGAAAGGCAGAAATATCTAGGAAGGATTTAAGATAAGATCAAATCTTATCTTGTCAGGAAGAAATCCTTCCTAAGACGGCTTAAAGTCTGGGAGTGTCAGACCAACCACTCCTAAAGACTTAATAAGCCATTTCTATTGGTTCTTGGAAATGACAATTACTGTTGTAATTGTCAGACACGCTTGCTCAACAACTTGTAATATTTTAATTACTTTTACTCAGTTTACTTGTGTATAAATAGATTGAGAAGGAGAGAAGTTGAGTGTGTTTTGTACAATGAAAGCTTAGTCTTTTGCAAAACAACTTCTCTCCTACAAAGAGTAACGCATCCCTGAGATAGCTCAGTGAGGTCGCATTGTTACCACTCAAGCAAAACTTGAGTTTAGATAGGAGACACCACCATACCTTGTCTATTCAATCCCAAGTGTTTGTTCCGCAAAACACTTGGGTATAGATTCTTTGATTCATTTTTAATAAGAATTTAAACGTTGAAAATTACCTTGAGTTTTTTATATTCACGTTTTATAACTGTTAGAATTAATCATAACATTGTATTAGTCATAAACACAAATAGATTAACTTTCTAGTTAACTCTAAGCGTGTAAGGGACCAACAGTTTCTTCTCAAACAACATTGATCTCACCATCTCCAAAACCGTTCAGTTCTTTCTTTCTGAAACACCATTTTGTTGAGGCGAGTATGGAACTGTAACTTGGTGAATTACTCCTTGTTGTCGAAGGAATTCTTCAAACTCGTTTGACGTGTATTCTCCACCATTATTCGTTCTAAGAATACGCAAAGTACTGTTGCTTTGTACTTCAACAAGTTTCTTGAAAATTTTAAAGATTGAAAATACTGAAGCTTTGCTGCTATGGAAATAAACCCAACACATTCTTGTATAATCGTCAATGAAAAGAACAAAATATTTATTATCGCTCCAAGATGGTGTAGACATGGGACCACAAATGTCAGAATGCACAATTTCTAACTTGTGTGTGGCTCTCGTCACACCAGCTTCTGAGAAAGGCAACCTGCGACTTTTCCCTAATTCACAACCTTCACACTTAGAATCAACTTCACTAATGGGAGGCATATCTTTCACCAACTTAGTAGTATACATATGCTTAAGTGTTCTGTAATTGAAGTGACCAAATCTCTTGTGCCATTTCATACTATCATCTTCAGTAACACTAAAAGCACTAGCATTTTCAACATCAAGCTTCAAGTAATAACTATTATTTACCATATCAAGGCTAGCTATTTCAGAATCACGAGAATTAGTGATAACGCACCGCGAGTCCTTTTTAAAATTAACACCATACCCATTCTTTATCATTGGTGGCACACTTAACATATTTTGATCAAGTTCAGGCACATATAAGACTCTAGAAATGTATTTGGTACCTTTCTTTGTGTTGATAGCTATAGTACCTCTTCCTTTTGCTCGAGCGTAATGTCCATCTCCCAACTTCACTCTTGGGTTGTCTGTGGTGTCGAGACTAATAAAGAAAGACCTTTCTGGAGTCATATGACTTGTGCATCCACTATCCATAAGCCACGTAAGGCTATCTGGATGTTTATCAAAATGCGACACCATGAACAAATGCTCATCATCAACCTGATCCTCCTCGGAAACATTTGCTTGGTGAATTCTTTGTGTGTTGCTGTGAGATTTCTTGGCTCTACAATACTTCTCGACATGTCCAAATTTGTTGCAAAAATTGCACTTGAAGTTTGATTTATCTTTGAACCAACAATCAACTTCTTGATGATTTGTGTTTTGACAAATATTACATGGAGGAAAAATACCTTTCTTTGATGTTGAAGAAGAGTTTTGTGAGGTGGAACCTTTGTTGTTTCCGTTGCTGAAATTTCCTCTTCTGGAAGAGTTTCGTCTTGTATTTCCAACCTTGTTACTTCTAGAAGATGCTCGAAAAGCACCTTCAACTTTCTCCTCTGATCTAATAGAAACCCTTTGCTCTTGTGCTTGGAGTTTACTAGTTAGTTCAGAAACCGTAAGCGTATTGAGGTCACAAGACTCTTCTATGGCGGAAATTTTCGCTTCAAACTTTGGAGGAACGCTAACCATCATCTTCTCCGCTACATTCTGGTCTTTTACAACTTCTCCATGAAGTCTCATTTGATTAACCACGTCCATCATCCTTGCTGAGTAATATTTCACCAATTCATCATCTTTCATTCTTAAATTCGAACTCTCTTTTGAGAGTTAATAATCTGATAGCTTTTACTCTATCAGTACCTTCAAAGGTTTCTTGGAGTTTATCCCACACAACTTTTGGTGTCTCCAAGTCCATTATGGAGGTGAAAATTTGATCGGCGATACCTGAATGCAAACAGGTTAGTGCCTTGTCCTTCTTTAGCGACTCAGCCTCGAAAGTTCTTAACTGAGCAACCGTTGGGTTTTCTCCGAGTGCCGGAGGACTTTCATCAGTCTCAACAACCTTCCATAAACCTTGAGATTTCAATTATTTCTTCATTTTTACTGCCCAAATATGATAATGCACTCCAGAAAATACTGGAATTGCAGGAGCAGTAGCTGCACTAGATGCCATGTCTAGGCTGATTTTTTTTGTGGAATCTCGAAGGTGTTTCACTCAAGTAATAGCACAGCCCCTTAAGAAAAGAGATCTGATACCACTATACATGTATGACAGATTCTGCACTTAGGTAAGAAATAAGTAACAGACTTGCTGATATATAATGATAGAGAAAGTAAAGTGAAAATTGAAATTGAAGGCTGGTGTGTTATGATACCAGCTCTACTTTAGCTTGTATTTATAGGCATACAAGACTTACTACATAGACTTTACTTTGCTTCTAAGTATTCTTAGTAAGCAATTACTTAATAGCTAAGACTACTAGATATTTAAGTATTCTTTACAAGTAAGAATACTTCTTAGCTAAGGTTACTAAATATCTAATATCCTTAAGAGGTAAGGATACTTAATAGTGGAGTATCCTTCATGACTAAGATAACAAAATATCTTTTAAACAAACAATCTTAGATACTTTAACAAAATCTACCATGTACTCTTTCTTTACATAGGTACCTACTCCCGAACATTATCTTCCTTATGATGTTGCTTGAGTGTTGTTGCACAATAATCCTCACGTTCATGACCACTACAAAAAATGGAACACTTTGGCACGATAAAATGGACCCAAACAATGAAGAAAAGTCGACCCAAACACTTTGGGTCGACAAAAACGACCCTTTATGGTCGTGCCAAAACTTTGGTCCCAACTTTTTTTGTCTCGACAAATTTACAAAGGAATGGGACGACATTGTTGCGGGACCCACAATCCAGTCAAATATTGGAAATTCACTTTGGGTCGACATTTCTTTTAAATTTTGGCACGATAATATCGTGCCAAATATTTTATCTTTTTTTATTTTTCTTAAATTGTTTCTTTAATTTCTTAAAAACTTTTTCGGAAATTCACTTTGTCTCGACATTGTCGTGCCAAAGTTTTATTTATTTTTGTTAAATAAGTTATTTAATAAAGAAAAATAAATTGTAAATTTAAATTTGTCTCGACATTGTCGTGCCAAAGTGTATTTATTTTTGTTAAATAAGTTATTTAATAAAGAAAAATAAATTATAAATTTAAATTTGTCTCGACATTGTCGAGACAAAGTGTATTTTATTAAAAAAACTGTTAAAATTTGGCACGACAATGTAGTGCCAAAGTAATTATTCACGAACTGTTCATTTGCACTTTCTTCAAAATGGGACGATTTTTTCTTTGTACTTTGGGTCGACAATGTCGACCCAAACTGTCAAATATGCAAAAAAAAAAAAAAAAAATGCAGCAGCCTGCATTATTTCCAGGTTTTTTTCCGGAAAAAAACCTACCATTACACCTGTAAATCAACCAATATCCGCAGTACCAATTCGACAATATGATACAAATACTAATTAAACTAACAAATACGAACTTTATACAAAAACAAACCAAAATTCGGCAATATATTCTTTCATTACATAACTAATAAGAAATACGATACAATGCCAAATACTCATACAAATTCCGACTCCTCATTCCCCTCCTCCTCCCCCTCCTCCTCACCCTCCTCCTCACCACCACTAGCATTAAAATTATCGGGAACGTGGCTCAAATGAGGATTCATTTGTCTTACGAATCGGTTAAGGTCGGGTGGCGGCATTTCATAATTAGGACTAGGAGGACCCTGGCTAGAACTAGAGCCCGGGCATGAAGTAGAGCCGGGAAAGATGGGCCGATAACAATTGTCAAATGAATTAGGGCCGGGATTTAGGTTGGGAAATGGGGGCATTGGGGGCGTTGGGGAAAATGTGGGAAAGTTAGTGGGAAGCGGATTACCTTGGGTGTTGCAGTAGCTCATAACCTGCCCTATCCAAGATTCGATGCCCGTTTGTCGAGAGCGCTGCTGTTGGAGCTCAAGATGCTGTAGTTGGAGCTGCTGTTGTAACATTTCATTTTGCCTCCTCAACAAGTCATACTCTTGTTCCTTTGTCCTTAACACCGCCGAAACAGCCTCCTCAGTAGCATAGTTTGGTGCAAGCGGCCGATGTGCCGACCTCGATGAAGCTTTGCCTTCGCCCGGCATTTTTCTGCCAACGCCCCTAAAATTTTGTCGGTTTTCACTATGGGCTGCCTAATCGAGTACTTGCTTCTCAGTCATCGGCGGCGGAGCGTACCGGCTTTAACTTTACCCCAGATATCCTTCATCTTCAACTGTGTAAGTCAAAAAAAAAAAAAAAAAAAAAAAAAAAAGTATGTTAAAAAGAGGTAAGTTAAAAAAAAAAAAAACAACAAGTAACTAAATATTAGTGACGCATGTTAAGAGATAAATTACTTACATAAGCCTGCTCGTCTTCCTTACTTTTAAACACGCCCGATTTATTTGCATGGCCTCTCCGATATGTCTCCACCAGTTCTTCATCCTGCCCGTTATTCCTAACCCGCTATACATACAACATAAAATAAATTAATAACGAGTTATATATAAACATTATATACACATTTGAAAATCAAAAAATTATAATGAGTCTTACGTGCTCGGTTCGTCCTTGTACGAACGACTTCCTCCCTTGGTAGGTTGTAGACTTGTTCTTTGCTCGATTTTCTGCATTTTTTGCAGATCTCTGCATTCGTTTAGGAGCCGACCACCAGTCAACCAAAGACTCCCACTCCTCTCGGCTTCGGGTACCCCAATCTTTACTTGTCGACGGCGGCGGATTTTGCCTTGCCGTCTCGACCTGCGGCTGTGCGTCAAAGTAATCTTTCTTCAACCTGTGCTTATGTTTGCGCCATAGTAGCCGGAGTTGAAGTTGAATCCCAAGAGATACCCGTTCCCCCACCCTGTATTCATTCTCCCCAACCCTCACTAGGTCCTGGCTGTCTATCCAACCCGCGAGCTCGAAATAATTCTGCAAATAAATATACGCATTTAAATAAACAAACAATTTAAATATAACACGCATATCTAAACGGTCGATAACCATAAGAATACAAATAAAATAAACAATTAATACCTCGAGAACGGGCAGTATGTGAGCCTTAAGAGGCGCCGAAATCTCGTGCCACTCACAGTCAAAGGGAAGTGGACTAACTACTTCCCCCAAAAGACTACCGAACATCCCGGCATACCTGCCCACAGGCGTAAAGGTGCCCATATCATTATGGTCAAAGCTGATCGGCAAAGGACGATCACCGTTCGCTCTACGCGCCTTCCTTAATGAGGCGTTTGATGTATTAAGAGACATCGAACCTGCAAACATAAGTTATTGAGTCGTGAAAATACAAGTAAAAAAATTAGTTTTATCAATAAAAAACTTGAAATAAACATCACAATTTCTTACTTGCACAGTAGCCCGGCGTAGTAAAATAGGGCTGTCGTGGTGGATCACCACCGGCATCCCCGCCGTGTGACTGGGGAGCTACACACGCCATCTGTAAAATTACAAGTACAAGAACACACAATTTCGTGGACCAATTAATACTAATACACACATTCATATAAATATACACATTTAAGCATAACATAACATGCAATTTCATTCAAATAAAAGGAACACGTTTAAACATATAGTAACAATTTAATTCAAATTACAAATTAAGAACAATTGTCATCATCCGAATCATTGCTAGATAAAACTTCTTCAACAACAATCGTTGGGTTCACTTCATCATCATCATCAGACACGTCAACATCATCATCATCAAGGACATGAGCAACGACATCATCTTCATTATTAACAAAATCAGCATCTTCTTCAGCATCATTTGGTGGGGCGTACACTTCTGTTGATTCATGATTTACACTCAAATTCGTAGACTCCAAACCAGGCAAACCAACAGACAATGCAACATCTGATGAACTGCTACCATGTATAACATCTTGATCAGAATCTACCACATCCCGATCCCAGATCTTCCGATGATGAACATCTTCGACGACCTTCCAATGAGGTGGTCGTATAGCAGGGTCTTCAAGGTAGAAGACTTGTGTTTCTTGTGTCGCAAGAATGTATTGTTGATTTCTAAAAGCATCTTTATCAGTCAAAATATGGCGTATGCCACGTTCAATGTAAGAACGCCTAGAGTGTGCTGTAGGGTTATTATTAGGGTTACGGGTGTCGAACCATAAAACCCGGAACAACACAACCTTTCGGTCGCCCAAATAATCGAGCTCCAGAATTTCCTCCAGTTGACCATAATACATTTCTCCATCAGGCCCGGGTGTTGAAACTCCACTGCATTGAGTGGTATGAAGTTTATCGCGCTCATGCACCAAAAACTTCACACCGTTAACTATGCAAGCGGGGTATGTAAATGCACGCGATGAAGGTCCACATGCCAAAGAGAATAACTCGGGACTACAGCTTGGGTCTTTTGCCACGCTCTTTTCACGGATCTACGAAAGAGATACAAACAGATTCAGATGAGCAAAAACTCTGGACTACAAGGTAATATATCTAATGTGTTTACCTTGTGATGAACAGGGAGGAAAGCTTGTTTCCACGCTCTTGTTAGGAAATTCCAATCATGGAAAAGTTCAAGGTATTAGAAAAAGCCTAATCAGAAAACATACTCTTAGTACACTCTACATTTCAAATGGAAGGTATCGTTCATCAACAATTAATAACAGAAGATAACATTACTCTTGTACGCTGGATGTCAGCGTCGATTTTCAGGACTGTAGTTAAGTTCGAACCAATCAATTGCTTCTTGCAATAATCAGATCGGCTCATTGCTCAGTATCTTCAGGACATCCATACCCACTTAGCCTATCTGCATATATGAAACGAATATTTGCTCTAATTAATCTACATCGAGCAAAATTGTTTTTACTTTCTCATGTCTGTTGCTCAAATTCATAGCAAAAAGCGGTAAAGTAATCTAATGAGCATGAGCGTCGAATTTGAAAATGGGCGGTGAAATGGGGAAGTCTTGGGTAAGTATTGGTGAACTCCATAATGAAGTAACCGCTGCATCATAATATGACAGTCATGAGATTTTAGGCCCGTTATGTTGTTATCGTCAGCGGTCACTTTTTTCTTGAAGTTGGATCCAAACCCATCGGGTAGTCTAACTCCTTTGATGAATTGACAAAACCGTTTTCTGTTTTCTGGTGTGAAAGAGTACTTTGGATGAGGCTTATCGAACTTCCCGTTTCCTTTATCAACGAGCCACAACTCTTTTCGAACTCCCAGAGTTTTCAAGTCTTGCCTTGCCTTTACCGTGTCTTTGGATTTGTCGTTCATTAACAAGGTATTAAGCACACTCTCAAGCACGTTCTTTTCGATGTGCATGACATCGAGATTGTGCTTCAGTTGAAGAATGGGCCAATACTCCAGTTCGTAGAAGATAGAACGCTTACTCCAATTCAATTCAATTTCTCGATTAGGTTTAGGGTTATTTTTAACAATACGTGGATGTTTCCTCGATACACGTTTAAAGACTTTACTAATTTGAATCATGATTTCTTCATTGGTAAAGTTTCTAGGAATATGCCCTTTTTCAGGTTTACCATGGAATTCGTTTTGTTTCCTCCTCATTGGATGGTTTACGTGTAAGAATCTTCTATAACCAACGTAAGCGATTTTATTCTTAACGGGAAGCGATGGAGTGTCCTGATTACATGTTGGGCATGCATAGTAGCCTTGTCCAGTCCACCCAGACAAACTACTTCGAGTTGGAAAGTCATTTATGGTCCATAAAACCGCCGCTTTCATGTTGAAATGAGTACCCGTAGCAGCGTCTAAAGTCGGCACACCTTCCCATAATTCTTGGAGTTCTTTGATCAAAGGCTGCAAGAAAACATCAATGTCCTTTGTAGGTGATCTAGGGCCGGGAATTAACATCGTCAACATTAAAGAAGTCTCTTTCATACACATCCACGGGGGTGTGTTGTATGCTGTCAATATGACCGGCCACATGCTGTAACCTTGACTCATGTTGCCAAAAGGATTGAAACCATCGGCAGCCAACCCTAATCGGACGTTTCTAGGGTCACGAGAAAACTCGGGTTTCATTATGTCAAAATCTTTCCACGCTTTACCATCACACGGGTGATTCATCTTACCGTTTTCTTTAGACTGTCCAGTAGCATGCCAAGTCATCCACTTTGCAATGTGTTTTGTGTTGAACATGCGTTGTAGTCTAGGTGTTAATGGAAAGTAACGCAACACCTTGTTGGCAACTTTCTTCCCCTTTTTCTTTAGGTTTTTCCATCTACTCGCGTTGCAGATTGGACAATTTTGCAAACTTTTGTTCTCATCCGACCCCCAAAATAAAAAACAATCATTTATACAAGCATGGATCGATTCGTATCCTAACCCGATATCTTCGTATGTCTTTTTGATTTCATAGTATGATGGTGGGAAGTTGAATCCATTCTTAGGGGGACATGCCTTTTGCAAAAGATCTAGAATCATGTTAAACCCTTTATCAGGTATTTTACATAAGACCTTGATGTGCGAAAGCTCTGAGGTAAAGTTCAGTGCAGTCATATCACTAATTTGGACCCAAACTTTGGGTCGACCTAGCAAGTAACTCTTTGTACTTGTTATTAATGTTAGGACCCGTTGTTTGAGGTGGTTGAGAACCTGTTGTTTGTGCTGGTTGAGAACCTGTTGTTTGAGATGGTGGAGTTGGTTCATTATTTGCAGAAATATCTTGGAAGAATGCATCCATGTCAATGTGTTCAGGTGAAGGTGGTTGTGGTGTGTTGTTTACTACGGGTGGAGGAAGCGGTTCACCGTGATATTGCCAAGTGGTATAACTTGTGTCAAACCCGTATTGTGAAATGTGTGACTCAAGAGTTTTGAGAGTATGCGGTTTATTCCAAGCATTACCACAACGAACACATGGGCAGAGAATCTTTTTTGTGATGGGGTGTAACAATGGCTCACAATGCGCGATGAATGCAAAAAGACCATCTAAAAACTCAGGGGAATTACGGTTGGCTATAGTGGTCCAAGTCTTATCAATTGTCATGACTGCGTTGCAAAAAAACATTTTCAAATAAATGAACATACATATATATACATATGCAAATAAACACATTCAAACATGAAAAGGCGTAATTATGAACTGTTTTGATTACCTAGTGCAACTATGGAAGGCAATCCTAACCCACTCTTTGAATGCCTCGTCTCATATATGAATGCGTATAACCGATTTACTATTTGAAAAAAATTCGGCAGCATTTCCCCTCAACTCCCCAAATATGTGCATTAAAGACATATTCGTAGGAGTGAAAGGGAAATACTGTCGAATTTCTCTCAAATAGTAAAACAGTTATACGCATCCATATCCTAAATGAGACCAAACATTCAAAAAGCAGTCCCAAACAGGGGACTTTCCGAAATTAATTTCTAATAAATTAATTTCGGACGGGTTTTCTATAGGATGATTAATTCCAGATGGGGGTTGTCCGAAATTAATCACTAAAATCCTAAAAAAAGTCACGTAAGTCTAACAATCACAATATCATACTAACTAAACGACATATTCACAATATCATACTATGTCAATCAATGAATGACATAAACATATATAATAACAACGAAATTATTTTGACAATTCAATTTGACGCAGTGTTCATTACTTCATATATAACCACACACACTCCAATTATTAACTGATAGAAACAAGAACGTGGAAAAAAGCATGTATCTCACATTCACATATTACCAAACACACTCCAATTACTAACCAAACGCATTTTACTAAAAAAACGCAACCATCAAAAGAGTTAAATTGTATACCTAGTTCACGGCTGAAGTAAACGAAGAGAAGAAAAGAGAAAAAGAGGAAAGGCTGCTGTCACGACCTGGCTGTCCCGACCCGGCTGTCCCGACCCGACTCTCCCGCGACAATCTCGTAAAATAAACAACCTAAATTAAATAACCAAACTTAAATTAACCAAATTAATTAATAAAAACTTTTAACGACGACATTGTCGTCCCAAAATACATTAACACAATAAAAAAAAAACACCTTTAAACTACCGGTACGTGGGGCGGCTGTGGTGGTGGAGCTCGTGTGATGATGGTTCACGGCGGCTGTGGTGCCATCTACACCAAAACAATTTTCGGCTGGTCCTACACCAAAACAAATTTACTTAACAAACCAAAATAAAAATAAAACATAACTTTTAAAACAAACAAAAATTAAAAAAAAAAAAATACATATACGGAAAAAAAAATTAATATACGGTTAACAAAAAAAAAAAAAAAAAAAAAAAAAAAAAAAAAAGAAGAAAAAAAGACCTTTTAATCAATAAGAAGAAGAATGTGGTGTTGAAGGTGGTTGTGGTGGTGTCCAATGTGGTGTTAAAGGTGGTTGCTATGGTGTAGATGGCACCGATCGACCTTTTTTTCTTTTTTTTTTCTTTGTTAAAGTGTGGAGAAGAAGGTGGTGATGAAGGTGGTTGTGGTGGTGTTGAAGGTGGTTGTGGTGATGAAGAAGCAGTGATGAAGGTGGTTATGGAGATGAGATGCTGCGTTTTTTTGTTTGTGTTTGATAAAATGAATGAATTTGGTAAAGTTTGAGAGAGAAGAATGTCAATAATTGTTAAGTTTGGCACGACAATGTCATGCCAAATTTAATCCTTTAACTTTTTTTATTTTTATTTTTTTCTGCTGACAATTTTGGCACGACAATGTCGTGCCAAACTTCTTTTTTTTTTTTTTTTTTGGCGGGCCGTTTAATTTTGGGGGAAAATTTTGGTGGTAAATTTTGGCACGACATTGTCGTGCCATAATTCTCGCTGTATTTTTTTCTTTTTTTGTTTTCCCTTTAACTTATAAATTAAAAATAATTAATATTAAATAAATTAAAAATAATTTAAATTTGTTATAAATTATTTAAATAAATTAAAAATGATTTAAATTAATTATAAATTATTTAAATAAATTAAAAATGATTTAAATTAATTATAAATGAATACATTAAAAATGATTTAAATTAGTTCATAATAGTCGAGATCCCGGCTATCATTTGTTCCTCACACTACAAGAAACAGGAGAACAGGCGACGAAGACGATCCCGTCGACACAATGTCGTCGGGACCACGCAGAAAACGACAAAAAAACACTTGAATTTTTCCGGTTACTATCATACGTATTAATTCGCTTGTTTCGTTTGAGTTTGTATGAAACGAGCCGAGATGTTTAACGAATGAGCCGAGATGATATGGTTATACACGAGATGTCACACGATTAACCCGAGATGAATATAGAGCTCTATACAATGCTAACGACATCAACAACGCACATCAGATGCAATTCCTAACCATGGGCCAAGTGTTAACCACAATGTCTCACCAGGCGTAAAGCAGTTTATTAACTCGCTTGTTTCGTTCGAGTCTGTATGAAACGAGCCGAGATGTTTAACGAATGAGCCGAGATGATATGGTTATACACGAGATGTCACACGATTAACCCGAGATGACTATAGAGCTCTATACAATGCTAACGACATCAACAACGCACATCAGATGCAATTCCTAACCATGGGCCAAGTGTTAACCACAATGTCTCACCAGGCGTAAAGCAGTTTATTAACTCGCTTGTTTCGGTCGAGTCTGTATGAAACGAGCCGAGATATTTAACGAATGAGCCGAGATGATATGGTTATACACGAGATGTCACACGATTAACCCGAGATGACTATAGAGCTCTATACAATGCTAACGACATCAACAACGCACATCAGATGCAATTCCTAACCATGGGCCAAGTGTTAACCACAACGTCTCACCAGGCGTAAAGCAGTTTATTAACTCGCTTGTTTCGGTCGAGTCTGTATGAAACGAGCCGAGATGTTTAATGAATGAGCCGAGATGATATGGTTATACACGAGATGTCACACGATTAACCCGAGATGACTATAGAGCTCTATACAATGCTAACGAAATCAACAACGCACACCAGATGCAATTCCTAACCATGGGCCAAGTGTTAACCACAATGTCTCACCAGGCGTAAAACAGTTTATTAACTCGCTTGTTTCGGTCGAGTCTGTATGAAACGAGCCGAGATGTTTAACGAATGAACCGAGATGATATGGTTATACACGAGATGTCACACGATTAACCCGAGATGACTATAGAGCTCTATACAATGCTAACGACATCAACAACGCACATCAGATGCAATTCCTAACCATGGGCCAAGTGTTAACCACAATGTCTCACCAGGCGTAAAGCAGTTTATTAACTCGCTTGTTTCGGTCGAGTCTGTATGAAACGAGCCGAGATGTTTAACGAATGAGCCGAGATGATATGGTTATACACGAGATGTCACACGATTAACCCGAGATGACTATAGAGCTCTATACAATGCTAACAACATCAACAACGCACATCAGATGCAATTCCTAACCATGGGCCAAGTGTTAACCACAATGTCTCACCAGGCGTTAAAGCAGTTTATTAACTCGCTTGTTTCGGTCGAGTCTGTATGAAACGAGCCGAGATGTTTAACGAATGAGCCGAGATGATATGGTTATACACGAGATGTCACACGATTAACCCGAGATGACTATAGAGCTATATACAATGCTAACGACATCAACAACGCACATCAGATGCAATTCCTAACCATGGGCCAAGTGTTAACCACAATGTCTCACCAGGCGTAAAGCAGTTTATTAACTCGCTTGTTTCGGTCGAGTCTGTATGAAACGAGCCGAGATGTTTAACGAATGAGCCGAGATGATATGGTTATACACGAGATGTCACACGATTAACCCGAGATGACTATAGAGCTCTATACAATGCTAACGACATCAACAACGCACATCAGATGCAATTCCTAACCATGGGCCAAGTGTTAACCACAATGTCTCACCAGGCGTAAAGCAGTTTATTACACGAGATATTACATGATTAACCCGAGATGACTAATCACATGGCTTTGAATGCATATTTTTTTAAATAAAAGTACTTAAATTAAATATATTTTTTTTATTTTTATAAAAGTATTTAATTGTAAATATAAAGTTTTTAATTTTAATTATATAGTAGAAAAGTTTTAATATTTCTTTTAAAATAAAAACTGAATTAAAAAGTTTTTAAATTAAAAAAAAAAAAAAAAAAAAAACGCATTTTGGGTCGACATTGTCGACCCATTCTTTTTACTATAATACTCTCCCACTTATTCTAAAATAAAAAAACTTATTCTAAAATAAAAAAGGGATTTAAAAAGTTTTGAAATTAAAAATAAATATATGGCACGACATTGTCGTGCCAGTTTTCATATTAAAAAAGTTTTAATCCTTTCTTTTGGTGGGTTCTTTTAATTTTGGGAAAATATTTTTGGTGGTAAAATATGGCACGACATTGTCGTGCCAAATTACTTTCCATATATAATTTTTAAATAAAAACTAATTTAAAAAGTTTTTAAATTAAAAAAAAAGTTTATGTATTTTGTCACGACATTGTCGTGCCAAATTTAACGATTGTTTGACTGACTTTTATGTTGAAAGTTGTGTGGGCCATGCTTAAAATATGGGTCGACAATGTCGACCCAAAATATTTGCCGGTGCCAAAACAACTCTTTTGGTGTAGTGGACCCCTCCTGTGACTGCAACATTCGTATCACATTGGTTGTATATGTACCTAGATATGTTAAATTTTAAGTATTAAATAATGAAATGAGCTACGGTTGTTCTTCACTTTTTTTTAACAGCAAAACTTTTTAAAATTGTGGCTAGCAAGGACCAGACACGTTTTATCCGCTGCTATTAACTTTTTCAACTGTCAATCGATCGATTGGTTTGTTAACACCAGTCGACATTCTTTTTCTTTTTTCTTTGGTTCATTGTCGATCGTTGGTTTGTTATAACCAGTCGACACTTGATTGTTTATTGGTAATTTTCGATCGTTGGTTTGTTATAACCTGGTTTGTTTATCGGTATTAGTACAGTTGCTGGTGTATCCTTTGTTTCTGTTCACGCTTGCATGCATACAAAACTTTAAACAGTCCTACTACAAACCCTATAATTCACGTTTCACTTTATTCCTACTTACCCTATACCATTATTTTCCTACGTGCCCTAAACCCTTAATTTTCCTACGTGCCCTAAACAATCATTATGGCTGGAGACGTGCCTCCTCCTCCACCGGTTATTCTCCTCTCCGATAAGTTGATGACAATCAACAATCTCAACAATCTTGTTCCAGTCAAACTTGTTATTGATGAGATGAATTATACCTCTTGGGTATATTTTTTTAAAAGCCTATGTCACGGATATTGTCTCTTGGACCATCTTGTTGGGACCGGCGAAGTGTCTACGAGTGTTCCACCATCTAAGGATGCGGAGTGGATGAAGATTGACACTATTGTACTTTCGTAGATCTTTATCACGCTCTCTTCCACTCTCCAATCTCACCTTGTTGTGCAAGATCCTCAAACGGCAAATGAAGCATGGGATCTTCTTGCTATGATTTTTCAGGATAATAAGCGTACTCGTTCCATTGCTTTGAAGGCAGAGCTACGCAACTTGAAACTAGGTGACTTAACCATTGACGCTTACTTTCAGAAGATTTATTCTATTGTTACTATTTTGGCGGGTCTCGGTTCACCAATTAGTAATGATGATGTGGTTACCTTTGCACTTGAAGGATTGCCCGATAAATATGAGAGTGTGTCAACTATCATTGCTCATCGCGAGCCTTTCCCGGACCTCAAAACGGCCCGTTCCATGCTTACTACGGAGGAGATGAGATTGAAGTCTCGAGCACATGCGACATACATAGATTCTACTTCCTCATCACCTATGGTTTTATTGGAAAACTATGGTTCTAATGTTCGGCGTGCTAACTCATCCTTAGAAAAGGTACACAAGCCGTGTTTTAATTTTAATAAAGGCGCATGTCGTTTTGGTTCTTCTTGTAAGTTTTTACATAATGGTGTACATGGTAGTACTACTCGCCTGAATAATATCTCACCTTCTGTTTTGACTCCGAATGACATGCAAACCTTACAAAGTTTATTAGCTAAGATTGGGATTCAAGGGAATAATTTTGTTACTCCGACTGTGTCAGATAATTCTGTGTCAAATAATTCCCAACTTGCTTTGCATACTACTCACAACCCACCCAGTTATAGTCCAGGATACGCTTTAACTAATAGCCCACTCGGTTTCCATACCCAAGCCCATTCGTCACAAGTTACACAGGCCCAATCACCCTTTACTATTCCTGGCCCGCTTTTATAATCAGAGGGTTCACCAGGCACCTTTGGACCCTCGACCCCTTACCCAGTTCAAATTAGTTATCCAGTTTAGCAAGGGGGTGCACCTGGTCATGTATGTTACCTAGTTCAGGTTGGTTCTAAGAACTCTCAAAAGGGTCAGATGGGTTACCCAGTTCACTGTGCAGGTCAGGTTGGTTCTACGAACTCCCCAGGGGGTCAGAATTGTCCTATTCTTTCACAAGGGGGTGCAGGTCACAATGGTCAAAGGGGCGTAGGTCCTGCGGGTCAAGAGACTCTTTTGCCACATGCTTTTACTGTCAGAACACTACAGGATCCTATTTTTGGTAATTGGAATATGGACACAGGTGCGTCTTCACATCTTAATGATAATGCCAATAATCTTAGTGATGTTTTTAATGAGTGTATTTATTTATCTGTTGCTGTTGGTGACTGGCATTCTATTCCCGTTACTAACTCTGGACATAGCATTTTGCCTACACCTTTTTGTCCTCTTCATTTAAATAATATTTTAATTACTCCTAATATGGTCAAAAAAATTGATTTCCGTCGTCAGTTTGTTTGTGACAATTATTGTACCATTGAATTTGATCCTTTTGGTTTTTCTGTTAAGGACTTTCAAACTCGTCGGGTGCTGCTCCGCTGTGATAGCACTGGAGACCTTTACCCTGTCACGAAGTCCTCTCCTATTCCTCAAGCCTATCTCACAAGTCAGTATACGCGGCATCGACAACTTGGACATCCAGGGAGTGAAGTGCTACGTCGTGTTATTTCAAATAATTCTATTTCGTGTAACAAAGAGAAGTCTCCTGTGCTTTGTCATGCTTGTCAGCTTGGAAAACACGTGAAACTTCCGTTTGTTAGTTCTTCTACTTTAGTTCAGTCTTGTTTCGACATTGTTCGCTCGGATTTGTGGAGTTCCCCAATACCGAGTGTGTCTGGTTTTAGATACTATGTTTTATTTTTGGATCATCATTCTCAGTTTGTTAACATGCTTATCGTAACACTCCCTCGCAGTCCGAGCGGTGAAATCGCGAAAGCTCGAACTGGAGTAGTAAACTAGAAAAAATAGAAAAAAAAAGACATTAACATAATAAAAACATAACTTTAGTCGACTTGTAACAAAATTGTACCAACAGTTGAATTTAGTCGACTGGTACCAACGGTCGGCTAAGTCGACTGGTAACAAAAACGTACCAACGGTCGACTTTAGGGACTGATACCAACGGTCAACTTTAGTCGACTGGTAATAAAGCCGTACAAACAATCAGCTAATTAACAAACAAATGAGAAAGTTGGTTATAAAACTTCAACCCCCAAAGAACCTTCCAAACAAACGGGGCGTGTTTTTCCCTAGAAAAATATAAAGATCCACCATTTTTTTTATTTTTATTGTTATTATATATATTTTTTTTGATAAGGTTAAGGTTTAAAGGGAGCCCTCCGAACCTCCGGCGTGTAGCCGGCGGCCGGAAGCGGCGACTGAAGAGTTTAGGTGCTTAGTTTTTTTTGAGAGGATCACAAGGCCTGATACCATGTAAGACCCTAAATTCTGAATTCTTAATTTTACGTCTAACTTTGAATTTTTCCGAAGTTGTGAATACGATTAATTAAAAACCTAAACTATACGTCATGAATAATAATACAATTAATGAAATAAATATATGTTACAAGAATAAAACTTTCCTAAACTCTAGGTCCATCACACATTTGTTAAGTCTTATATCAACCGATTACCTTTTAATTATTTACATTCAATCCCATAAATTCAGCCTAATTATTATCAGTCATAACTAATGAGAATCAAGAGAAATCAATGCAAATTGTACGCCAATTATCAAAGCATAACCGATCCATCATCAAAGCCATTTAATGGAAATTTACTACCTAAATTAAAAAGGAGACATTCCTCCTAGTATTTCATGGGTGCGTTTTTTTTCATTCCCCATTCAAACCCTACAACAAACCACCAGAGAATAAAACACAAGACTGCTATTTGGCGTTTGGTACGTTTCATTCTTTTGTTTCCATTCTATACATACGACAACCACAAGAATAAATAAACACACGCCTATGCTGCCTTAGAGCTTATAAAATTCTGCATGCCACTAATTTATGTCTTTCATATATTCCTCCTTTCTCCTCCAACCGAGAACCACACACAAATAGCAAAACACTTGAACCCCAAATAAAATACCAGTCGACTGTTCTACCTATCTTGTTCATTGTGGTGCAAAAGTGATACCAAGGGTGGAACCAAAAAGGTGTGAAAGGGCCTGATTGAGAGAGTTTGATCGTGGGTATAAACCTGGGTTCGAAGAGTCTGCTGTTCGAACCTTTTCTGGCGCACACGGGTTGTACCAAGAGGAAGCGTGCAAGGCTGTGAGCGTGGGTATTTTGAGTTCGAAAGGGTTTCGCTTCGTGGGTTTCTTTTGGTTTCTTTTGGTCTCGATATTCGGCCGTGAAGGTATCACTTATTTTTTTTTGTTTTGGAACTCTTTCGACATCTTAAGATCAGTAGAAAAACATGCAAGTTAAAGTATATAATCAAGCCTTTGTATCGTTTGTTGGCTGCGTAAAATCTAAATGAATAACATGTATAAACGTCACATGAAATAATGCAATACCCATAAATCCATGTTGAGTTTTGGCAAATTTGAATCTGGTAATATGTTTGTCAAAATGAAGTCTATTTTTGTACATAAAATAACGAAATCAAAAGACATTCATATAGGAGGATTACTGATCATAGGAATTGAGTTATGTCACGTGGAATTATGAACTATGATAGCATGACAAGATGAAATATATGTCGAAATAGGCTATGAATCTGGAAATAGAATTGCATGAAATAATGAACCTTGATTTCATAAAATGGTAAAGAAAAACTAATGCTGAAATGGTGTAAATATATACATGGCGAAGAGGGTTTTATTTGGTCATCTAAATCCGATTTTGTTGCATGAAACTTGGGTTCTTAATGAACATGAAGTAACGATCAGATCACGTATATATAAAGGACGTATACACTGGAATAATATACACTGGACATATTCTACATGCTTGTGTCTTGTCAAGTGGATATATGGTATGGGTAAGATTATATATAAAAAGTGGAATGATTGGATTGTCGGTATGGCTGGGTTGAACGAAATAAATATAGAATATGAGTGCATGATTTCAATAATTTTCATATCAACTAAAATAAAGTTGCGTGAGCAATGGAAATGAAAATGGCATGTGTAATTCCACTTGAAAGCTAAAGCGTGTGCTATACAAACCTAAAAGCAAAATTGGCACTTCTAACCCTAAACAATGATAAATTTACATGTTAAACCCTGAAATTTCTATATTAACACTTTGAACCCTAAAACTTTTATACGTTGTCATATTAAATCCTAAATGGGTAAATCTGATTAAAATGGGCTTATAAGTAATTCGTCATTATTAATCCGTGTAGATTCTGTAAAGAGGGAGTAGCTTCGGTCTCGGTTTTCTTCTCTGATTGTTTTGCTTTGCTAAGGTACAGATATTCTGATCTTCTCTGTAAGGTTTCCTATGATTCTTTTCCGATCTGTTAAATCTCTGATTTGATACTCCGTTACGACCCTTTGCTATGACACCTTTGCTTCGACCCTTGATCTCTGATTTTGAACCTATGATATGAAGACCTTTTTGATATGAGATGGAAATGTTTTAAGTAAAGTATTTTGAAAGGGTTTTTCAAGCATGATATATCGACTTTAAGAAAACTATTTTGAAGTTCGTTTTATGAAAACTATTTGAAAGACCATTTATGAAAACTATTTTGAAGGATTGTTTTAAATGAACCTTAAGAGAAAACCTTTTGAAAAGTACTTTTGATATTAAACCTTTTGAAGGTTTGACCATCTGATACTTTGACCCTTTTGGATATTGACCTGGGATATTCGATCTTTTGATATGAACCTTCTTATATGAACTTTCTGATGTGACACTCTGATTATGATATGAACCTATGACCTGGACCTTTGACTCCCAGTTTGATACCCGAGCCAAAATATGTTCCCTAGCCATGAAGGTAACATGGCCGTGTCATTGATGCACCAATGGCATGACTAGTGTGTAGCCCTAGTGATTTGGTTACACCGTCCCCATTATGATATGATATGCGCGCTTTATGATTTGTTATGGCCAATATGATTTGTTTGGGGGGCGAATGGATGCATCCTAGATATGTTCTGATATGATATGTTTTGATATGATATGATATGGTGACTGGGGCTGGGTGCAATCCACTCCTTTCACAAAATATGGGAGCTAGCTACTCCATTTGAAGAATGAGGACACCCATCATATTATCTGATTATCTGAGAGGTCTCCCCTCTATATGATTATGAAGATATGATATGATATGTGATATGTTATGATATGGGCTCGTGGTGGATGACTGTCCTAAACCTTACTCTTTATTTCCTATATCTCATTCATTATGATATGTCTGTTCATTTCCATTTGATTTTGGTTTCCGTTTATTATATATCTGTTCACTGGGCTTTTTAAGCTCAGCCGCATTTCTTTTCCTGCGGCAGGTTTTAGTAGGAAGCCAGGAGCTTGGGTTTGCTTTGGGATGAGAGATTAGCTTTTGAAGACGATACCTTAGTTTTAGTATTCATTTATGTGTGACTATGTAGATTTGGTATATTTTCCTTTGTAATATTGTAAACCATTTGTATTATGTAAGTCGTATGTTATGCTTGCCTTTGATATGTCACCATTTTCGTGACACTTCTACCCTTGCCGGGTTGGGGTGTTACAATTATGGTATCAGAGACAGGTTTACGACTTGTAGTACATCTACCCTTGGCCTGTGTAAGTTAGGACCCCTAAGTTTCCACTGTAGGCGCTCGTAGGATAACCTTTGCGAAGTTGCGTAGAATTTTCCCATAGGAATATAAGTCATAACCGGTGAGGAATGGGTAGTCTAGGACATTCATGTGAGTAGTATTTGCTTCCGCATCACTCTGAATCTTGCCTTTGCCTTTAGTCATGCCTTATAAGAACGTTTGTCCCTGAAGACGAGGAAGTCTTATCTTCCGTCATTTGAAGAATGAACTTTGTATGTTCCCTTTGGAAGGATTTGATGTTAATACTTGTCTTGCACGGAATTGTTATCTGAGCATGCTGATGCTAATAACTGATATTCCATACATCTCGCCTCTGACAGTTAAACGATGTTCGTATTACTATCGATGCACACCCTACCATTCCTATGATATAAGCTAAACAAAATTTCGATCCTTTGAACTGTTCACTCTTCTATCCTCCACTTTGATGAACCATGTACTAAATTTGATATGTGAACTATCCGTATGATTTGACAACCACATTCGTTCTAAGAATCCGTTTACCTTGGACTTTGAGGTCTTTTGATGGGTGGCTTTCGTGAAGCTACCGTAGACTACAATATTTGAAATGCGATCTTTAAGAAATCTGCTTCACCATATTTTGATATGACATTCTCAATCATTTGAATCTGTTAAGATTATTGTTGTATGAAGCACATACTCCGATCTCTTTGATTTCCAATTTTCTCCTAACGCCTGTTAGTATCCACTCTTGGAAAACTCCGGCACTTGAAAGTTTGTTGTACGAATTTCTGGTGTTTCTAATGAACCTTTTGAAATCCGTTTGGGAAGTAAAGTTTGCATTGAACCGATCTGAATTGGCGAAACCATGACACTGAAGAAGTTAAGAGATTGTAGGAACTGATGGAATATGAGTTTGTTCACTTCAGTAATCTCTTTGAATGCTCCTGTTTGTTATGAAGAAGAAAGAGAGAAGTGTGCGGCGGCGCACCGACCATCGTGAATTTAACCGTAATCGTTATTCCATTCCATTTCCGCGTATCAATATTCGATTTGTGCTATTTTTGAAACTCCGTAGCAGACGACCTCTTCTGAGTTGAAAGACGGAAGAAGCAACCACAAGAACATCTGAGAAGGAAGTTGATTAGTTGAGATTAGGTTCCGCGAAGCATTACAATTTGAATTGTGAAGAGGAAGATTTGTGATATGAAGTTTTTCCCTAAGAAGGTTTCCTGAAGTTGCTTTAGTACTCGTGTGACCATTATGAGTTTGAGTGATGTCAATTGTATTGGCTGGAAGAAGCATATTTTCGCAAGTAGCTGGATAATTGTCATAGTATGACAGTGTGTTTATGCTCAGAGACGAACGAGGAACTCGTAGATCGTTTGTTTGTATTTTGTGAATCGACCCTTTGTTCTGGAAGAATAGTTTTGATTTGCGTTCAGAGATTGCAGCAGACAACACCACCAGGTATCCGATGGCGACAGAGTTTCCACAGAAAGGACCAAGACTGAAGACCATTGTCAGAGTTAGAAACCTTGTAGAAGATGTGCAGAAGAGGTTCGTGACAGGCATTACCAAGAGAGAAGCAGGTGAGAAGAAGACAGACTAAGATGAGACTCGATTATACCCCAAGCAGCACGTGGAGACTTCAGTTGGGCATCAAGACGACCAGACCGTAGAAGATGAGATTTCAGCACATAAACCAGGAAGTCCACAGCAGTGTGAGTTGGTGAATTTTGAATCATGCTAGAAGACCTGTAGGAGACACGCAACCTTGTTTCTCTAAGTCATTTTAGTTGTACTAAGATGAATTGAGGGCAGAAGCAGGCTCGCGAATGGAAGATGCACAGTGACCATACAGAGATTCACGTTACCACGCCACAGTATCCAGAAGAAGTGCCGAAAGCTTGAGGGACCAGACTCAAGTTTATTATTCCTTTCCACTCTATGATCATACGACAGACGGTTGTATTTGAAAGAGTTAATTCTGTGAAGGAAGAAACTATGGATGGCGTAATTCATTTCCTCTTGACTTACTAAAATTTCCGTTACCTGATGATAGGATTCCTTAAATGAATTATGTTCCCTGCTAGTAATTCCGCTCGGTGTTCATTCTGCGTATGCTGGACGATAATTTTATCTTGTGCAAGTTGACGAATGATGGACGATCTGATGCTTTTATCGATGTATCAAATTCTGATAGACATTCTGGGATTCTGTTAACACTTTCGAGTAGTTTGTTCTCCTCTTAGTTATGATGCTTGATTTTGATGACCTCTGAGAATGTAGAAGTACTAGGTGGATTAAGATAGGTGGTTTTGATTACGACTTGAGATAAAGTATGATCATCATGAAGGCATATTTATGTGGTGCTAGTATTATGACGCCTGATCAACGTGATAATACTTACACCATATAACGTGCACTCATTGTGGCCATAGGACATCTTGGGGAGTACCTAAGAAGTTTAGAATCTGAATCTCCGTAGGATTATCCGTGTTTGGTTCATTCTATACTCTGTTTGCGTTCATTAGATATCTGGATGAGTTTGGACTCTCGTTTGCATTCTGTTGGCCTCAGTTATAAATCTTAAATTCTTGTAAAGCTCTCTTCTGTGGACACAGTCAATTTGATTTGAAATCTTGTTCGTATTCCATGTGAGCTTTCTGGAGATTCACCTATCGTCCATTTTATGTTGCATGGACCTTTTGTTCTGAATCAACCTAATTTGTCTCCTTCTGAGGAATCTGAACCCATCTTGTTTTGATCGAGTCATGAGAAACCATTTGTTTTGAAGATCCTTCTGGAAGAACCTCCCCGGGCGTGAGAATTGTTCGCGACGACCTTTTACGATTTGCTACGACGTTGTCTAACCTTGCGACTTCAAATTTCGAGGACGAAATTTTTCTGTTAGAGGGGAAGAGTTGTAAAACCCTAAATTCTGAATTCTTAATTTTACGTCTAACTTTGAATTTTTCCTAAGTTGTGAATACGATTAATTAAAAACCTAAACTATACGTCATGAATAATAATACAATTAATGAAATAAATATATGTTACAAGAATAAAACTTTCCTAAACTCTAGGTCCATCACACATTTGTTAAGTCTTATATCAACCGATTACCTTTTAATTATTTACATTCAATCCCATAAATTCAGCCTAATTATTATCAGTCATAACTAATGAGAATCAAGAGAAATCAATGCAAATTGTACGCCAATTATCAAAGCATAACCGATCCATCATCAAAGCCATTTAATAGAAATTTACTACCTAAATTAAAAAGGAGACACTCCTCCTAGTATTTCATGGGTGCGTTTTTTTTCATTCCCCATTCAAACCCTACAACAAACCACCAGAGAATAAAACACAAGACTGCTATTTGGCGTTTGGTACGTTTCATTCTTTTGTTTCCATTCTATACATACGACAACCACAAGAATAAATAAACACACGCCTATGCTGCCTTAGAGCTTATAAAATTCTGCATGCCACTAATTTATGTCTTTCATATATTCCTCCTTTCTCCTCCAACCGAGAACCACACACAAATAGCAAAACACTTGAACCCCAAATAAAATACCAGTCGACTGTTCTACCTATCTTGTTCATTGTGGTGCAAAAGTGATACCAAGGGTGGAACCAAAAAGGTGTGAAAGGGCCTGATTGAGAGAGTTTGATCGTGGGTATAAACCTGGGTTCGAAGAGTCTGCTGTTTGAACCTTTTCTGGCGCACACGGGTTGTACCAAGAGGAAGCGTGCAAGGCTGTGAGCGTGGGTATTTTGAGTTCGAAAGGGTTTCGCTTCGTGGGTTTCTTTTGGTTTCTTTTGGTCTCGATATTCGGCCGTGAAGGTATCACTTATTTTTTTCTGTTTTGGAACTCTTTCGACATCTTAAGATCAGTAGAAAAACATGCAAGTTAAAGTATATAATCAAGCCTTTGTATCGTTTGTTGGCTGCGTAAAATCTAAATGAATAACATGTATAAACGTCACATGAAATAATGCAATACCCATAAATCCATGTTGAGTTTTGGCAAATTTGAATCTGGTAATATGTTTGTCAAAATGAAGTCTATTTTTGTACATAAAATAACGAAATCAAAAGACATTCATATAGGAGGATTACTGATCATAGGAATTGAGTTATGTCACGTGGAATTATGAACTATGATAGCATGACAAGATGAAATATATGTCGAAATAGGCTATGAATCTGGAAATAGAATTGCATGAAATAATGAACCTTGATTTCATAAAATGGTAAAGAAAAACTAATGCTGAAATGGTGTAAATATATACATGGCGAAGAGGGTTTTATTTGGTCATCTAAATCCGATTTTGTTGCATGAAACTTGGGTTCTTAATGAACATGAAGTAACGATCAGATCACGTATATATAAAGGACGTATACACTGGAATAATATACACTGGACATATTCTACATGCTTGTGTCTTGTCAAGTGGATATATGGTATGGGTAAGATTATATATAAAAAGTGGAATGATTGGATTGTCGGTATGGCTGGGTTGAACGAAATAAATATAGAATATGAGTGCATGATTTCAATAATTTTCATATCAACTAAAATAAAGTTGCGTGAGCAATGGAAATGAAAATGGCATGTGTAATTCCACTTGAAAGCTAAAGCGTGTGCTATACAAACCTAAAAGCAAAATTGGCACTTCTAACCCTAAACAATGATAAATTTACATGTTAAACCCTGAAATTTCTATATTAACACTTTGAACCCTAAAACTTTTATACGTTGTCATATTAAATCCTAAATGGGTAAATCTGATTAAAATGGGCTTATAAGTAATTCGTCATTATTAATCCGTGTAGATTCTGTAAAGAGGGAGTAGCTTCGGTCTCGGTTTTCTTCTCTGATTGTTTTGCTTTGCTAAGGTACAGATATTCTGATCTTCTCTGTAAGGTTTCCTATGATTCTTTTCCGATCTGTTAAATCTCTGATTTGATACTCCGTTACGACCCTTTGCTATGACACCTTTGCTTCGACCCTTGATCTCTGATTTTGAACCTATGATATGAAGACCTTTTTGATATGAGATGGAAATGTTTTAAGTAAAGTATTTTGAAAGGGTTTTTCAAGCATGATATATCGACTTTAAGAAAACTATTTTGAAGTTCGTTTTATGAAAACTATTTGAAAGACCATTTATGAAAACTATTTTGAAGGATTGTTTTAAATGAACCTTAAGAGAAAACCTTTTGAAAAGTACTTTTGATATTAAACCTTTTGAAGGTTTGACCATCTGATACTTTGACCCTTTTGGATATTGACCTGGGATATTCGATCTTTTGATATGAACCTTCTTATATGAACTTTCTGATGTGACACTCTGATTATGATATGAACCTATGACCTGGACCTTTGACTCCCAGTTTGATACCCGAGCCAAAATATGTTCCCTAGCCATGAAGGTAACATGGCCGTGTCATTGATGCACCAATGGCATGACTAGTGTGTAGCCCTAGTGATTTGGTTACACCGTCCCCATTATGATATGATATGCGCGCTTTATGATTTGTTATGGCCAATATGATTTGTTTGGGGGGCGAATGGATGCATCCTAGATATGTTCTGATATGATATGTTTTGATATGATACGATATGGTGACTGGGGCTGGGTGCAATCCACTCCTTTCACAAAATATGGGAGCTAGCTACTCCATTTGAAGAATGAGGACACCCCTCATATTATCTGATTATCTGAGAGGTCTCCCCTCTATATGATTATGAAGATATGATATGATATGTGATATGTTATGATATGGGCTCGTGGTGGATGACTGTCCTAAACCTTACTCTTTATTTCCTATATCTCATTCATTATGATATGTCTGTTCATTTCCATTTGATTTTGGTTTCCGTTTATTATATATCTGTTCACTGGGCTTTTTAAGCTCAGCCGCATTTCTTTTCCTGCGGCAGGTTTTAGTAGGAAGCCAGGAGCTTGGGTTTGCTTTGGGATGAGAGATTAGCTTTTGAAGACGATACCTTAGTTTTAGTATTCATTTATGTGTGACTATGTAGATATGGTATATTTTCCTTTGTAATATTGTAAACCATTTGTATTATGTAAGTCGTATGTTATGCTTGCCTTTGATATGTCACCATTTTCATGACACTTCTACCCTTGCCGGGTTGGGGTGTTACATACCATGTAAGAGTTTAATGTTTTCGTATCTCATTCATTAAAACACCGAACCATATAAATAGATACGCAACCCTATCAATTACTTGGGCTTTAGCCCATACAAATACAAATCGGGCTTTATTAAAACATACGACTAAAAAAATCAACTGGAAAAAAGACATTAAAAACAACAAAAGAAACACCTGGGATATATACACAACCGAGCTTCCAAAATCACCTAATATTCGAAAGAAAACAGAAGCTAATTCGAAAAATATTCGCCAAGTATGCTGAAACATCAGGTTGCAAAAGCAGTGACCACTTTAACTTGGTCATTGTAATTAGTGACCATTGTGCTGTTTGTCTTTAATACAATCTGTGACAAACCTATGGTGATTCAGAATGAGGACACAAATTGGTCACTAAACCGATTCAGTGACGAATTTTACGCTGCTAGTTGAAGAAACTGGCTTTGCAACTACAACCAGTTTTTCTTGTAGTGAATTTGCATTTGCTGCCAATCCCCCACTAAAGTTCCTAGCTTTATTTCCAAAAGCATCACCGGTCGAGGGTGTTAGAGTTATGGAAAAATATTAAGTTGTGTATGACTAGAATCGAACACGGGACCATGGGATTGCACACTTTACGTATGAATGATTAATGTAAATAATTAATATATATATATAACCGTTATATATTTAATTATTTGAACACGAAATAATAACTAACGGACGTTAAGTAATTAACGGAATTGACTAACGACCGTTAGTGAATAAAGGAAGGACCATAGGTGCAAATAGAAGGAAAGAAGGTTCTAGAATTCCCTTGGGGAAGGGATAGGCCGATCGGCCCTATGGGTTTCTAACCCAATTCTAGAACAACTTGTCCTCCAAGATATGTAGCCTATAAATACAAGGCCTAGGGGTTAGGGTTTTCACATCTTGTGCACTCTTGCTATAACCCTAACTTTGTTCTTCTCTTTCTTTTGCTCAAAACCGATCGGCTCATCCTTTAGGGGGAGGGGGATCGAATTTTGCTTATTAAACAAATAGTTTGGTTTAATTCTTGTGTTCTTTACTAGCACCAAACATTAATTGGCTATAGTACGTGTGTACAAAACCTTGGTAATTAACTCACTATAGTTAATTCCATCTTGGATTGAGAAACAAAACGGTAAGGGGTTTCTCGTTAATCCATTGTTTGTTAAAGAAGAAGAATTGAAGTTTAGATCCTTGTTCTTGCTAGGATCAAAGGTACGTATCTTTAATATTCGGTTAATCTCTTTACATGTTAAATTATGATTCTTTGCTTCCGCTACGTGCTTTGGTGATGTATTATTTATTTATATAAATGTCATGGTATTTAAATTCTAACAGTGGCATCACGAGCCGTTTAACATGTAATTGTATTACCGAAACGCATAGAAATCAAATTCTTGATTTGGATTAACATGTTTAGTCGATTTTTAGGGTGTTAGACAATAAAAATTTTGAACCTATTTTTTTTTTTTGGGGGGGGGGGGGGGGGGGGTTCGATCCCTCTTTAATTAAAAAGCTAGTTTTGTAACCCTAAAATTAGGAACATGTGTGTTTATGTATGTAAAGGGTTACGTTCCTTGACTTGTTATTAATCCATGATACTTCATGCAAGGTTATCATGGATTAGGGTTTGTAATTAATTGTTAAGTTACTTGCTACATGTAATAAAAAGATAGATCTAAAGTTAGGGAAGACCTAATTAATTAAATTAATGAATCTTTTATGTGCAACGTGGTATATGTTTGCTAAGGCTTACGCAACCAACTTGTTGGTGTATGTGGTCCATTGGTACCATTAGCTCGAAAACCAATGGGAGTCTTAGTAATTATATGCATAAAAATTCACATATAGATTATTAATAGGATTTATCAAAAGGTTTGCATGTGGCTATATGATTTAATGGTTAAGATTATATGAGTTATTATGTGGTTATTTATTTTTATTAAATTACTTGTCTTTTTTGTTTAAATTATTGTTGAATTGTAAGCAAAAAGAGGATAATTTTTGGAATAGAAAATAAATTGACCTAATAACTATGAAACCTTGATGTGGTAAATTATATATTGCCAAGTCTTATGTGCCGAAAGTGGTTCGCTTCGCACGGTAATTTGCTCCCAGGCGAGACTAGCAATATGATAATTTATAACGCAATTTTTTAAGACTTAGTATCATAAACTTTTGATTGACTGATGAGTTTTGTACCAATAGTGTGAACGGCTCACCCAGTTTAGACAAACTATAAGAGGGGTATAAGGAGGCTTGACATTAAATTGTCATCCGAAAGGGACGCGTTTTTAATTAGCCTTCGGGCAGATGTTTGTCTCTCCGCTCCTTTGTGCGTTTAATTGGAGCTACCAAGTAATGCTATTATTTTGTACAAAATCATCTTAAGGGTGAATTGACCTCAATTCCACGCGCCACTTTTGTGGTAATTATCCGCATAACTTGGGTCTTTATGACTCATGCAATAGTAGGATATAGTGGGCGATAATTGGAGGTAATTATTTGATTAGTGAACCCAATACCTCAATTAAAACTTTGTTGATTTAACTCTTAGCAAATTGGTAAATTAAAATTGTTTTGAAAACTTATGATACGAAGATGTGTGCATGCTTCTTCGTACATATTTTGATTGTCACATCAAAATAAATACCCTAAAAATTTAAGTCCATGCTATCTAATTATAAGAGACACTTGGAGTTAATATTTAGCGTAAGTGAGACCTTGACCTAAATATTAAGTGAGACCTTGACCTAAATATTAATGACAAGGTAAATTTCCATGGCGTGAGACCGTGACATGGAGTATTTGCAGTTTCTAAATTAGATGACTTAATTAAGTTGTAAGTGAGACCTTGAAACTTAAAGCATGAGATGGGAAGAAACATGCTTACATTGCAAAATTGTTTTTGGCAAATGTAATTCCCATAATGATCTAGGAGTCGGAAATTGTTTTGTCGATTATTGTGCGACAGATTACTATCTTTTGTACTTTCACTACTAGCAGATCAACTAATGTAGTGAAACTATGGAAAGTTGGATCCTAGTTTTCAAGAAAATTAAATGGTTATATGTATATTTCCTGGGTAATTTTCTTTTCTTGAAAAAATTGTATTATCAGAATACTAATATTTGATCTTTTTCTGTAGAAATGGCTCAACCCTAAAACGCTGTACTAAGTTCCGCTTTCAAAGCTCACTTTGAAAGGGAAAAACTGACTTGCCCAAATTTCAATGACTGGCATAGGTCACTTAGGATTGTCCTGAGAGTGTCCAAGAAGCTAGATTATTTGACTAAGCCTTGCCCTGAACAGCCAGCTGAGACTGAATCTAATGAACTCAAAGCAGCATGGCAGTCTGAGTTCGATAAGCACAATGAAGTTGCATGCTTAATGCTCGGAAGTATGGTTCCCAAGTTGCAAAAGCAGTTTGAGAACTATTTTCCTAAAGATATGCTAGAAGAACTCAAAAAGACCTATGAAAAGCCACCAACTGTTGAATTGTATGATTTGATAGATCAATTGCATGACTGTAGGCAAGGGGAAGGTAAACCCGTTCGTGATCATGTGTTGGAGATGAAAATGTACATGGACCAACTATTGCTCTTGAACTATCCTTATCCTGAGAATGTGTGTGTGAAATTGATCAATAGGTCCTTGAACAAGGACTTTAAGGGTTTTGTTCATAATTACAACATGCATTGCTCGGGGAAGACAGTAACGGAATTGCTCGCAATGCTCGTTGACTATGAAAAGGGTTTACCAGGCAAGGCACCTACTCCTCAGGTATTAGCTATACAAGGAGGTAGGGTTCATAAGCCATAACCGCAAGGGAATAAGGGGAAAGGTAAAGCTGACAAGGGCAAACAAGTTGTGACCTATCAGCCTATGCCCAAGAAGTACCCTCAGAAGAGCAAGGCCAATCCGAACAAGAAGGATCAGGGTTGCCACCACTGCCACGAGATGGGACACTGGAAGAGGAACTGTCCTCTCTATCTCGAGGAGTTACGAGTGAAAAAGATGATGGGTGAGACTGGGAAAGCCAGTACTTCAGGTAACTTTTTCATGATTGAATTATTTTCATTAACTCATAAAATAAATTCCTGGGTATACAATACTGGATGTGGTATTCATATTTGCAATACACTACAGGGATTTAGAGTTGAGAAGAGACTGGCCTATGGGGAGCAATACCTGCATGTGGGCAATGGAGCACATGCAGCTGTTGAAGCCATAGGAATATTTGAATTAGTTTTGCCTTCGGGCTTAGTACTGTATTTGAATAATTGTCATTATGCACCTACAATTGTTAGGGGTGTGGTCTCTTTTTCGTGTTTATTGAATATTGGATTTCAGCATACTATTACAAGCAATAAAATTTCTGTTTCTTTAAATAATGTTTTTTATTTTAGTGCTATTGCTGTGAATGGTGTTTTTGAAATTGATATGAATGAATGAAATGATTAAAATTCGATGTATAGCATCAATAATAAGATAGTCAAGAATGTTTTGGATTCGTCTTATCTTTGGCATTGTCGGCTTGCTCACATAGGCAAGACTTGCATGTAAAAGCTGCAACGTGATGGGCTTTTGCAAGATATCAATGATGAATCATTTGATAAGTGTGAATCTTGTATATCTGGGAAGATGACAAAGAAACCTTTTTATAATCGTATTGAAAAGGCTGATGATCTACTTGGTTTGATACACACTGATGTGTGTGGACCACTTAGACACGTGTCAAAGAGAGGTGCTAGCTACTTCTTAACTTTTATTGATGATTTCAGCCGTTATGGATATGTTTATTTACTTAAACATAAACATGAGGTATTTGAAACATTTAAGGTTTTCAAAGCTGAAGTAGAATTGCAACTTGGAAAGAAGATTAAAGCTCTTCGATCCGACAGAGGTGGTGAATACCTAAGTCAGGAGTTTAAAGATTATCTAAGTGAGAATGGAATTGTCCAGCATCTCACATCTCCATATACTCCACAACAAAACGGTGTATCTGAGAGAAGGAATCGTACATTATTAGATATGGTGCGATCTATGTTTAATCTTACTACTCTTTCTTTATCCTTTTGGGATTATGCTTTGGAATCTGCGATTCGCATATTAAATATGGTTCCGACCAAGAAGGTTGATAAGACACCCTATGAGTTATGGTTTGGGAAAACGCCTAACTTGTCTTATTTAAAGGTCTGGGGTTGTGAGGTGTAACACCCCCAAAATTCGGTTCAGCGGAAGACAAAACAAGTTTTTGGGGAGCTACGAAATTGGTACACAACACAAGCATAGAAAGCAGGATAACATTATCCATTTACATAAAGCATTTCAAAATCCATATCTCAAGTCTACATTTAACCAAAAGTACTGAAAGTAAGGCCCAAAAGGAAATAAACAAAATAGGTCCCCAAAAGCATTATCAGAGTTTAGGTTGATCCTTAGCCATGCCATACACCAAGCCTCCAACAGTAATAGCCAAAGTAAACATCATCAATTACCTGAGAAAACATGCTAAAAGTCAGCTAACGCTGGTGAGTTCATAGGTTTAGACACAACGCACAGTAGTGGACCAACTTACATACTGGTTTGCTATACTGGACTGCGTCATATATCAATACATCAACTTTACACAAAGATGCGTCAATTCAGACAATACTTTCTTATAGGTGCACACTATAGTCCCGCACAATTGCGGCACACCCAATAACAATCCCGCACAATTGCGGCAAATGCAAAAATATCTCTGCACAGTTGCGGCAATTAACACGTAACACTAGCCAGTAACTATAGCAAACATATCAAATCATAACATAACCATTGGTCCATTCCAAAAAAAATAGTTTTGCATGTTTTCTCACCCCAAGTATTCGATAAAACATCATTAAGAGTAAAAGTGGGGCTATGAACTCACCTCAATCAAGCAAAGCACAATCACAATCTACAGAAGCAAAGTACTCAGCGGCTCTCAAGTATCGGCACTCACGGACTCGGCACAACCTAATAATATAAACTCGCCTTAACATAATCTCCAAATGTAAAAGTTTCCAAAAGCTAACTATCCCAAGTAGATTCCATTTTAAATTCCAAAATCTCTTTCTTATATTAATTATTAGCGTTTGGTATCGACGGGTGTGTAGTGGTTACACGACATGACTCAAATATACTCACGCCACATAATGACTAAAACCGAAATGACTCACAAACAAGGACGTATGACTAAGTTTTGATTTGATAAGTTATTCGGATGAATTGTCGGGTTCTTATCGAGTTCATCAACTCGATAAGTCTCGCAATTCCTTCGTTTAATTTATCATTCCAAAACTCAATAATCATACTTGGTAAGTCATAAGGATGAATTGCTCATTAATAAATCTCTTCCAACATGCTTATTGGGCTCTTATTGGACTCGTCAGCCCAATAAGTCCGATAACCATGTGGGTCGGGTTTATTAATGTCAACTGATCCGAGACTCGGCGCTAGATTCACAAAACATAATTATTTCCATAAATAGTATTTCTCGATTTGTGTGCCCTCGAAATAATAAATAACTCGCACTTATTACTTTTTATTTGTCAAATTATTAAATAACGTCTTACGCGTCATTTAACTTTTTCTTTTTAACCTTTAAAATATTAAGTAACCATGAACTCGTTATTTAATAATTTAAGTTATCATTTAATGATGTCATTTAAGCTTTTACGAGTTATCTCATATTTTGAGTCACTTTCCAAGTTTATAACATACTCGGGTCAATAGTCAATCCTCAACAGTCCAATATCAATAATCAAGTCCAAGTATTTCTTTTGGCTTGTCGAGGCCACAACGAGACTAATAAGTCTCGGCGACTCTCGAGTTGGCTCAAACAACATGATTCAATATATAATTATAACAACATTGCCGCAATAATCAATCAACCTCCAACAATATTTTTGATGGCCAAATAAACCTACGGCACGTTATCTACCAACTCCTCCCGAATTTCAACACAACAACAACCAGAATATATCCAGGCTGAGACCCTAATGGTCTCGGCTCCATCTCTCGGCACCAAATAACCAATTCGACCATAAGGTCTTTATTCGACATCCACTTCTCAACAGCCTCAAATAACAAATATGTAACAACATAAGCTAAAACAATGATCAAATTAGAATATTGCCACAATCTATTATCCACTCTAAAACAAATCCAATTCAAGTTCCAACCGCAACTCTTGGTGCAATTATGAGGGTTTTACCGAACCCAAATCCGAAAGTAAACGACCACAGTACAACAATAACTTGACATACAAGACCATAAGAATCGACCTAAACACAAATATAATCACTAGAACTCGGCCTCAACGCGACCACAGTGCATTTATTAGACCACGACTTGACCTCATATGACACAACACAACCAAGAACGTGATACCAAACATTTATTAATCATTTTTAGTTATTAAAAACGAGAACCCATTTGTTTTTATCACCCATCGAACCAAAAAAATGTACAAATAACTCTACATACTCGAGTTGTTGTACACCGAGTCACAACCACGGGTGACACGGTGTTACCCACCTTTAATACTCTCGGATCTCTACGAATCTTGGTCGGAAAAAGGTATAAGGTGGCGCGTGGTGATGGTGTGGGAGGGTTTTACAGCGCGTATGGTAAAGAAACGGAATAAGGAGCTTAAAATATGAGGTTTGGTGGTGGTGGTGTAAGAAGAGGAGGTGTGGTGGTGGCATGTGGAGATGGCTGAAATGTGTGGCCGGAGAAAGAAGTATGAAGAGAGAGGATAAGGGTCGGTTGTGAGGGTGAATGGGGTTGGAATAACCCTAATTGGGTTATAAGTTATGCTTATATAGTACTTGGACTAAATTTGAATGTGAAATGCCCTTCAAGGACTGAATTTGTAACTTGGGCGCGGGGTGGAAAGTGACATTCGGCCAAACTTTCTATAACACGCAACTGGGATAGATTTAAGTATCGAGACGACTTCCTGAGTAATTTTAATGTGTTCCACTAATTTTAGAATAATTTTTCCGTTCAAAACAACTATAAATACGTCTATATTCAATTAGCGCGTCCAAAAGTATATATTTCTTGTTTTTATTAGATCTAATTGTGCCGACTCACGGAGTGCCTCACTTGGTACACACGGAAATACTCATCACATAATGAAAATCCACGATATATAAACCAAAATCCGGATAAAATATCCAACACATTCAAAAGTGATTACAAGAGATAAAATATTCATTTTAAAAACGTAATGCGGTAATTTGAAAAGGCTCCCGAAATTTACCATTTGTCACATGAGGCGTTTGTTAAACGTGACTCAGCAGATAAACTCCAACAGAGATCTGTAAAGTGTATCTTTGTAGGATACCCAAAGGAAACGATGGGTTACTACTTTTACTACCCACCTGAAAACAAAGTAATTATTGCTAGGTATGGAGATTTTCTTGAAAAGGATCTCATATCTCAAGAATTCAGTGGGAGGATCTATGATCTGGAAGATGATCAAGAGGATATATTACCTTTCGAAAAAACTAGCGAACTTCCTGTGGAACTGGATAGTCTGGGTCCTCCACCTGAAGTGATTCCCATTCGCAGATCTGTAAGGACCGTGAAAGCACCTGAACGTCTATGTCTTAACGTGGAGGTTGAGGAAACTATATTAGGGGACCTTGGAGAGCCTGCTAATTATAGAGCTGCCATGAATGATCCTGAAAAGGATAAATGACAGATTGCTATGAATGGGAAAATGCAATCCATGAAAGATAATGAAGTCTGGACTGAAGTAGACCTTCCTCCCAATGCCAAGGAAGTTGGGAGTAAGTGGCTCTTCAAGAAGAAAACTGACATGGATGGCAATGTACACACCTATAAGGCCCGTTTGGTAGCTAAAGGCTTTACCCAAACTTATGGCGTTGACTACGAGGAGACTTTTTCTCCTGTAGCTGACATTAGGGCTATTAGGATTCTCATAGCCATAGCTGCACACTATGATTATGAGATTGGACAAATGGATGTCAAAACCGCCTTCTTAAATGGTCGCCTAGATGAAGACATCTACAGTAAAACCTCTATAAATTAATAATGTTGGGACCAGGATATTTTATTAATTTAGCGAGATATTATTATATCGATAAATTAATAATTTATTAATTTAAAGAGGTTTTACGTATGACTTTTAACTTTCCAATTCCAATAAACTAGTTACAATGTTTACTAGTTAGAAATGAAAAATGAATTAGAAAAACAAGTTTCAATAACATTTTATGAATTCAATGCATTGAAGAAATTAATGAATGTATACTAATGAATGTTATAAGGTTCAAGGCATTGAAGAAATTGTAGAATTTTTTAGTAATTATTAATTTATAGTTTCGTTGAAACCAATATATATACACTGTGGTTTCAAAAAAATTATTATCTTATTATTTTATCGATTGATGTCCAAATTTGTACTGGTCCCAAGTTAGGACCGGATAAATTATTAATTTTATCGAGGTTATTAATTTATCGAGTATTAATTTATAGAGGTTTTACTGTATATGGCGCAGCTTGAGGGGTTTGTGAATCCAGAATTTCTAAACCGTGTATGCAAACTTCAAAGATCCATTTATGGATTGAAGCAAGCATCACGGCAATGGAATAAGAGATTTGATGAAGAAATCAAAAGGTTTGGATTTACTCAGAATCTCGATGAGCCATGTGTATATCACAAAGCTAGTGGGAGTGATGTGATTTTTCTAGTCCTATATGTGGATGACATATGGATCATGGGTAAAAACATTCCAAGATTGAATGAGGTAAAAGCCTATCTGGGGAAATGTTTTTCCATGAAGGATCTAGGAGAAGCAGCATACATTCTGGGAATCAAGATCTATAGAGATAGATCAAGGCGGTTGATTGGATTAAGCCAAAGTGCTTACATTGATAAAATATTGAAGAGATTCAATATGCAAAATTCCAAGAAGGGATATTTGCCGATGCAAGAAAAACATGGCTTGAGTAGCAAAGCTTGTGCTTCAACACCTAAAGAGGTGGCACGCATGAAGAGAGTCCCTTATGCTTCGGCTGTGAGATCTATTATGTATGCGGTGAGATGTACAAGGCCCGATGTGGCGTTTGCTCAGAACATTACCAGTCGTTATCAGCAGAATCCAGTTGAGCTCCACTGGACTGCTGTTAAACATATTCTCAAGTATTTGAGAGCTACGAGAAATATATCTTTAGTATATGGGGGAAATCCAGATGCAGAACTGTGTGTTACTAGTTACTGCGATGCTTCCTGGAAGTTTGATAAAGATGATACGAAGTCTCAGACGGGTTATGTCTTTGTCATCAATGGAGGAGCTGTGGATTGGAAGAGCAAGAAGCAGAGTACTATAGCGATGTCTGCAACAGAAAGCGAGTATATTGCTGCTTCAGAAGCTGCAATGGAAGCCGTCTGGATTAGGAAGTTCGTTTCAGGGCTTGGCGTTATGCCCTCAATTGAAAGACCTATAAAAATGTATTGTGACAATTCAGCCGCAATTACATTTGCCAATGAACCTGGAATCATGAAGGGCACCAGACATTTCCCGATTCGGTATCACTATGTTAGAGAACAAGTGGAGATAGGCGAAATCGAGTTACTCAAAGTTCACACAGATAACAATCTAGCTGATCCGTTAACGAAGGCTTTACCTGGTGGAAAGCTTAATCAACATGCTGAAGGCATAGGACTTCATTTAGCTAGTAGTTTCATGCCCATCTGTGATTAGTGTTTGGATAATGGGATGTTTTTGAACAGTTATTATTTTAATGAAATAAAATACTTGTTATGTTTGATTGTCATTTTCTTAATAATATATCCTATATTTGCATGTTTATATCCTTGAATATATTTATATATTCTAAATTGTCCGTTGTCGATTAATGATATGGGAATATCATTAAACTAAGACAAATCTGAGTATTGGTAGAATATACTTGAAAGTATATTGATGCGTTGTCATACCAATTTCACATGATATTCAATGAATTGAATATATGACTTATCCCAACTTCATGAGTTTACTTTATGGATCTTGTCATTAAGTAAATCATGTGAATATAGTTATCCTCAGACTTGAGATGCCAGATAACTGTCATGCATGTAGTGCATTTCTGTGATTCAATTTACCGCTATACGTAACTGGTAGCTATAAGGATTGTTTTCAGGAATGTTGCAAAGTGCATGGGTTATGCTCGTAGTCAAGATAGAATTTGTTCCTTCAAATTGTTTGGAGTTTAATACTGCTGGGCCCCTCGTAGGATTGGTAAGATGTATGTGTGGCCACAGCCAAGATCTCCCCTGAATAGGTTCAGAAAATTTGGTAATCTTGCTCAATCAGAAACAACGAGAAATAGAATAATTAATAAAGAATGACTTAGAACAATATCTTTGTTAATGAAGTATTAGAAACAAAAGGATGAGTATGATGATGAATCATCGAATGGTTTTTTCCAGGAGACCACCACCCGAGTTGTACTAGGGGCATTGGCGTGTTGCTAGACGCTAACCAATGTCATTACACTTTTAATAGATTTTCAAGTGGGAGCTGTTAGAGTTATGGAAAAATATTAAGTTGTGTATAACTAGAATCGAACACGGGACCATGGGATTGCACACTTTACGTATGAATAATTAATGTAAATAATTAATATATATATATATATATATATATATATATATATATATATATATATATATATATATATATATATATATATATATATATATATATATATATATATATATATATATATATATATATATATAACAGGATGCGTATGACGTCATCAAATGCAGGATTGATGAATAAGCGCTGGATTGATGAGTAATCATGCTCTTATTCCACCTAAGCAGTCCACCTAAGCAAGATTTGACCGAATAAAATTCGTATGTTGACTTTTAATTCCGAAATTTTAAAAAAGTCTCTAAAGATTCGAACTTGGGTTGTTTACATGTCTTAAGTATATATCAATGTTACCATTAGACCAAATTATTTTTTGTGTTATAGTTACGAAAAAAAATAACTATAATCTTCTTTTTTGATGGCCATGCGGAATATTTGGAAAGATATATGTATTTTCTAAACATGTATCCCGTTTTATTTTTCAAAATATGCTTAATTTGTAGAAGATATGATTTTAAAGATAAGTTTACAATGTATTTTGTATAAATATTTTATTCCTATATTTAAGATCATATACCTACTTTTACACTATATGTGGATAAAATATAAAGTTTCTTCTCAAGCCAATCCTATGAGAATAATACGTATACTCCTTTAGAAGGTTTGTTTTTTATATATAATTTAAGCAATGTGTTGTTATAATTTTATTGTTATTATATAATTAATATAATGTTTACATGGACAATCATATATATAGCAAACACGTATTTGTTTGGTTGCTATATTGTTGTTGATGTTTTTGTTGAAGCAATCCAATGCAAGAGGGTCTCATAAGAATTCATAAGGTAACCACTGTGTTGTTAATGAATGTGTTGTTGTGATTTTATTGTTGTTGTTGTATAATTAATGTAATGTTTTCATGGACAATCACATATGTTTTATATTGTTGTTGTTGTACTTAAGCTAATGTTTACATGGACAATCATATGTATAACACACATCTATTTGTTTGGTTGTTATATTCTTATTGATGTTGTTCTTTAAGCAATCCAATGGAAGCAGGTCTCATAAGAATAGTACGGGTACTCCTTTAAAAGGTAATCATTGTTGTATAATCAATCACGTTGTTGTATTTTAATTGTTGTTGTTGTATAATTAATCTAATGTTTACATGGACAAATGACATACCAATCTAAATGCAGAATCATTTTGTACTGTTGGATAAACGTCATATTAAAGTATCGGCAGTTTATATTAGTAAAGGTTAGTACTGCTATCAATATATTTGTACTGTTAGATAGACGTTGGTACTGGGTCGAAATTTACGTCTTTATTAAAATATCCGTTGAGGACTTATGTTTATATTATTATTAATATTTGTTTAAAAGAGACTATTTTTTGTATATTTTGACTTTTAATATATTTTGTTCACCTTTTTTGAATGGAAAAACATACTTATTTTACTTGACGGTGCTCCAATACAAGCCCTAATAATTATTTCATAAAATTCCAATTCACATTCTTCATCTCACTTTATAATCCAAAATACTTTAATTCCAGCAGTCAAATCAACAATTTACCAGCAGTCATGGTTACTTTAACCTTTGCCAACAAACACAACATGGTAGCTTATTTGGAAAAGGCAGAGGATGACACCAAATACCATCAGATAATCGACTTTTTAAATGCTTCTCACATAAGGTATTCTCTAACATTAAATCCTACTATATATGTTCCCCAAATCAAAGAGTTTTGGCAGAGTTCCACTGTCAAAACATTTGAAGATGGTCATACTGAATTAGTTGCAACAGTTGATGGTAAATGTATCACTCTTACTGAATCATCAATCAGGCGGCATCTCCGATTGGGTGATTCAAATGGTATTAGTTCTATGCCAAACACTGAAATTTTTGAAAATTTAACTAAAATGGGTTACAATATAGAATCAGAAGCTTTAACCTTCCAAAAAGGGGCTTTTGCCCCACAATGGAGGTTTTTAATTCACACCATCCTTCACTGCCTCAGCCCTAAGAAAACCTCATGGGAACAGTTCAGTAGCAATATCGCGACCGCTCTCATTTGTTTGGCCACTAACAGAACTTTCAATTTTTCTAAACTTATCTTTCAAGCCATGCTTAAAATTTTTTATATCAAATCAAAATTTTTGATGTATCCCAGGTTCATACAAAGTATTTTGAACAAATCTAAACATCAACTTCTTCATCATAAAAATGTTTATCCCACTCCCAAGCTTTCTCAAAAAGTTTTCAGTAATATGAAGATGCCCTCGAAATGGTATAATGAGGAAGAGGTCCCTTTATTTGATTCCATGTTACAAGTAGACGGTGAAGGATCATCATGCCAAGTTGCGCCCCATCACACACTAGATAGGTCTGTATCCAGAGAGGGCTCTGTTGTTCCTCAGCATCAAGACCCTGTGACTCTCCATGTAGCAGATGAGTCTGGCGTTGTCATTAAAAAAAGGGATGCTTCTACTGTCGCGAGTTTAGAAAATGGGCAGGACAAAACCAATGTACATAATAAAGAATCTGTGACAACACCTCCAGTACCAAGTTCATGTGAACCCAGTACTATTGGTGGAATCGCAAGCCGACGCGATATATTTGTTGGCTCAGGAAGTCAGCACATGGTGGATCATGAATTTGTGTCTCATGATGCACCTGTTTATGAAGGTAATACATCAGGAAGTATTGAGGACAGCCAAACACTTAAGGAATTGATGGAAACATGTACAAATTTGTCTCAGAAGGTTACTGCATTGGAGTCTGATCTCAATTCTAAGGATTCAAAAATGGAAACGGTGGAAGCTGAACTCACTTCTCACAAAAAGCTTTTCAGCAATGTGTATACAAAGCTGGTGCGTAAAATAAAAAATTTGGAAAAACAGGTCAAGACACTTAAAAGAAAAGGGTCGGCTAACATGGTATCATCTTTTGAATCATCTTCTTCAGCAAGTTCATTGGATGGTGAAAATGCAGGTAAAGATGTGGGTTCTTCCAAACATGGAGGGAAAATTGCTCAGATTGACCAAAATCCATCTGTTTTTATTGTTCAGGAGCAGTATGAGACTCAGGAGAGGCAAGAACATCAGATGGATTATGATACTGCAGATTTTGATGGAAGTATTGGTGGATTTGGTGATGGTGATGATGAGACAGAACATGATGTTGGCATTGTTGAGGGTGCTGCTATCCTGCATAGTTTAATGGATGCTGGGTATAAAGGTTCTGCCAGTGCATTTTATACAAGGACACCACGAAAATCAAATGCATACAAGGGAAAAGGAATAATGGCTGAGCAAGAACCATCAAGGAAATTGTCAACGAAGGAAAGAGCACCAATAGAATTGGATGATTATTTGGTTCAGAATGGGAATCAAACAAATATTGATGAAGAAAGTATTAGTCGTCGAAATGGTGTTGACAGTACAAAGTTAAAAGTGCAAGATGTTTGTATGGACAGTAGTGCTGTTGATGCTTTTGAAATTCAAAGGGTAGAAAAAGGAAAGGCATCCATGACAGTAGATGAACCTGAGCAGGAACCTGAGAAAAAAAATGAAGTTAACCCAAAAACACATGTTCAAATTGACTTGGATGAACAATTAGCAATGAAAGCAAGTGGAAATGAAGTTGCAAGTTCTACGGGAAATCCGAAATTGCAAGTGAGGAGAGTATCTTCAGATACTATTGTGACAGAACAAGATAAAATACAACAACTAATTGATTCTGATATGGTTGTGAGGAAGAAGAGTATAGAACTTTTAGCGGATGAACGCATAGCTGATGGGAAAAAGTCAGACATGCTTGAAGATTTTATTAACTTTAAGAGTTATGCAGAATCTTATAATCAGATAACACAGACTATTGGTAAGAATAAAGGTCAAAAGAGAAATAAAAACCCAACAAAGGAACAAGTCATCAGAGAGATGAAGACGTATGTTATGAATGAAGCTGGGTTGACGGCAGTTCAGTTGAAGGGAAAATCAGATTTAGAAATTCAATCTCTGTATTACAATGCATACAAAACTGTTCGAACGAAAATTCCTATGGACCAACATGAAAGATCACCAAAAAGACTCAAGGCTGCTAAGAAAGCACAACATGTGAATGTGGACACATCTACGGAGAGTGTAAAAGTATCGCAAGAGAAGATGAGCAAAATGTTAGCTAAGGTGCCAGAAATTCTACATGTTGAACCACTCCAATCTAGACATCCAATAATTGACTGGGATATTTACATGGACAGATTTGGGTCAGCTTGGAAGGTTACTAGATTTGGTGGAGAGACAGCAGTGTACAAGAATTTTGACAATTTGCTGAGAGCCTTTGATAGAGAAGATCTGGATGCTTTATGGAGGTTAGTTCAAAATAAGCTTAAAATAAAGAAGAAATGTGATGCGAAAGAGCAAGAACTTTGGGTTGAATTAAAGAGATTATACGAACCAGATCCTTCGGATGATCGTTGGTATTTTCCTTTCTTTGAGCTATCAACTGTATGGGAGTTCTATGGTACGTGCAATGTTCATCGTCTGTCGGCAAAAGACGGAATCGATATATTCATGTTAGCTGAACTAGAATATCCATTAAGTTATGAAGTACTTGCAATGATGATTTCTTTACAGCTCAAGTATGAAGAAAATTCTGAAGTAGTCCAAAATCTAATACACAGGATATATGATCAGTTTGAAAGGAAGAGACACGATGCCTGAAGAAGAAAAAGAAGTGAATTGTTTGGAAATATCCCATGAACATCAAAACTTGAGTTTAATTCCAGCCATGTGGGTAATGGGTGTGATTAATTACACCAATTTGGAATAGTTTGTAGAAAAATACCATTTTCCGCTACCAAACCCCTTCATTGTGCATTATGTAACATGTAACAACTCCTTTTGGCTATATGTATTTATTGTGTATGAAACGATATCTAATTTTGTTGTTGTGTTAGGGGCTTTTGTTATTTTTCAATTGGTGAGCACATATTATATGATGGATCTAATTAAAAGATGGTTGCTATTTCGTTTTTGTTTGTATAACATTTCATTATGTATAATTTTTTTGTATATACTTATTTAAGGGTGAATTGAAGTAAAATGGAAACAATATTACGGTACAGCTTTTGGGTTAGCTTTAAATAGATTATAATAGTTATGAATGTGGTTGGACTATTATACCCCTAAGAATATAACACACGACTTTTTGTTGACCCCAACATTGTAAAGGACGAGGCTATTACACTATAGGAAATATTAGCATGAAAACCCGTTTAAAATGTTATAGAAAACATTACCATTGTAAAGAATGATTAAAGCGGGTAGACACGCCAACCCGTTTAAAATGTTATAGAAAATACTAAAAAGAGTAAACAAACATTTGTAGTTAGATACTCTGTATACACAGATACGTTTGAATTCATATATATTATATTTTTAATATTATGTTATTTCTAAAGTTATTTAATTTTATTTCCATAGCGTGTTTGCACAAAAGGATAATGTTATTCGGAAATTAGAAGGGGACACAATAAAATTGTACTGCTGAGTTGTCACCATGCTTCTGATATTTTTTGTATTTTAATTTTGTACTGCTACGCAGCCGTTTTGGTACTGATTTTATAACCAATTCATAAAGGTTATATTATAACGTAGTCTATTGTTTTTACACATAATCAACTCTAACAACATTTTTAAATGTTAAGACACGAACTATAGTGGTTTTTAATTTAAAATTTCATAACAGATAAAAATATAATTCAAGCAAAAATCATTCTATATTTTGTACTGCTACGCAGCCGTTTATTTTGTACTGCTACGCAGCCATTTTGGTACTGATTTTATAACCAATTCATAAAGGTTATATTATAACGTAGTCCATTGTTTTTACACATAATCAACTCTAACAACATTTTTAAATGTTTAGACACTAATTATAGTGTTTTTTAATTTAAAATTTCATAACAGATAAAAATATAATTGAAGCAAAAATCAATCTATATATTTACAATATTGGAAGATATCAAATTTTTAAATATTTCATCCAATGTTAATGATAATGGTAAAAGTTTATTAATTTAAATAAACAAAATACTTATCATAATTACAAAAGAAGTTAAAGGATAATCATTATATTCCCAACTTGACTCTACACGTATACACTTTCCAATGCAAACTATGGCTAAACTGTTCATATGTCATATCGGTTATATTTTTTTGTATAAACACCATTTGATGATCATATTTGTCATTTTATTTAAACCAAAAAAAAAAAAAAAACAAAAAATCTTAAACTGAAGGTACTGTTGACCAAAAAAAATGTCATTAACTATAAGAATATAATGATTAAAATTTTAGCATGAAAACCCGCTTAAAATGTTATAAAAAATACTAAAAAGAGTAAACAAACATTTGTAGTTAGATACTCTATATACACAGATACGTTTGAATTCATATATATTATATTTTTAATATTATGTTATTTCTAAAGTTATTTAATTTTATTTCCATAACGTGTTTGCACAAAAGGATAATGTTATTCGGAAATTAGAAGGGGACATAATAGAATTGTACTGCTGAGTTGTCGCCATGTTTCTGATATTTTTTGTATTTTAATTTTGTACTGCTACGCAGCCGTTTTGGTACTGATTTTATAACCAATTCATAAAGGTTATATTATAACGTAGTCCATTGTTTTTACACATAATCAACTCTAACAACATTTTTAAATGTTTAGACACGAACTATAGTGGTTTTTAATTTAAAATTTCATAACAGATAAAAATATAATTCAAGCAAAAATCATTCTATATATTTACAATATTGGAAGATATCAAATTTTTAAATATTTCATCCAATATTAATGATAATGGTAAAAGTTTATTAATTTAAATAAACAAAATACTTATCATAATTACAAAAGAAGTTAAAGGATAATCATTATATTCCCAACTTGACTCTACACGTATACACTTTCCAATGCAAACTACGGCTAAACTGTTCATATGTCATATCGGTTATAATTTTTTGTATAAACACCATTTGATGATCATAGTTGTCATTTTATTTAAACCAAAAAAAAAAAAAAAAAAAAAAAAAATCTTAAACTGAAGGTACTGTTGACCAAAAAAATGTCATTAACTAACAAAAGAACCCTAAAAATTGCAGATATTGAAGACCACAAACAAGACCAACCAAAGTATGTTAAAATTTTTATACTATGTGTTACCCTATATATTTAGTAACTGAATGTCTTTGATTTTTTTTGTAGCAAGCAGCCCAAACGGGAAGGACACGAGGTGCTGTCCAGTGAAAACCAATCACTTGCAGAAATATTTGAATCAGAAGAATCATCTGAAGGTACTTTGTTAACATGATGAAATTAATGTTAAAAACGATATGGTATATAACTATTGTGTTTGACTTATATTTATTCATTTATTAGAAGTTGAGGATTCTGAAAATGATGACGAAACACAGAGCGTAAGTTCTGTTTATGATTGGTTGATTTCTGAACAATTAGCCAAGAGAATGACAAAATGGCAACGTAAAGAGGAACGAGATGAGCAGGTGAAAAAAGAAAGACAAAATGCTAAGAAAATTTTAGAAGAAGGTGATGGTTTTGAGAATGCAGAAGGCATAAATGAAGAAGTTGATGTCGATCGAGACGAAGTCGACATTGACCCTGAAGACTTTGAAACTTTCACTTATGATGACTTGCATTTGGCATACTCTTTTGCTTCAACACCCTAAATTAAGTTAGTAGTTGGATTTTGTTTATATTGGCATGCCACATGTTAGGCACTTTTGAAACTTTTGAATGTTAAGAAACTTTAATGTTATGCTACATATGCTAAGAACCTTTTGAATAGATGTTATGTATAATAGTACTGGTGAATTTTATAAATACTTTATGTGTGTTAGATGAATTTTTGTTTCGGGATTGATGTTTAAGAATATGATGTAAACACATAAGGCGTTAATAATCTTGACCCGACAATTGATTCCGCTAAAGAATGTGGACTAACTCATGTGTCAAATGAGTAGCTTATTATCCCACATCAGTTAGTCAAAATAATTGGTTATACTTTATAAGACACATGATCCATTAGTTGCGTGTGTAGGATTAAGTATCATGTTGTATACACCATGTTTGAAACCCGATGTATGTATATACATGTACTCGGGTTTATAAACATTGTGTTATGCAACATTATATGAATTTATATTTTTTCGTATGAAGGGGTAAAAAAAATAAAAAGGAAAAAAATAAATATATATATTAACCACAAAGTCGGTTTGAGACAATAAAACATGCAGCCCAACTCTCCATATATTCCATCCCCTCGTAATTATTTGACTAAATATCCTTCTTCATTAAGCTTATATCAAATCTTGGAAAATCAACAACTCTTTAAAAAATCTTCGGGTAAGCATAATATTTAATTTTTAATAATTTGTAAATCTGATTAAGGTTTATAATCGTAACTTACAATTCAATCGTTGTGGTGGCGATTATATGATAACAAACCCTCACAATGTTTTACCCGCTACTCATACTTTGCGTTTTTTAATATTATTATCACAGTCAATACATGTTTTATGTTGCAAAGCCGTACCATGTAACATATTGGTTATGATTCATACGTGCACTACATCTATATGTGTTTAGGGATTTATGTTTGAGGTACGTTAACACCAAATTTTACCTCCGTCATAATTGACACATTTTTCTTTTAGATGTGAATTAAACCTATATTAAATTTATATACATAATTGATGTTGTTAGTATTGATATTAACAGTACCACCGATAGGTACTGTTAGTGAATTTTTAAAAATACGTGATTCATATCAGTTAACATATATGGTTTTTAGATTTTCTTATAATTCAAATACATATCAAACTATCCTATACATCTATTGTCACACTGCTTAACAACGCAATCACAATATTATTGCAGACCCGATAATGCATCACATTTGCAGATGGTACCATCACAATGCTCATGTAAATGAACAAATCAAATAATGTTAAGTGTATGTTTTGGGAAAAATGAAAGTAAACATCTTAACATATGTTTTTTTATTTTTTGGAAGTAGGATACTTGCATCTTAACTTTATGAACCTTGGTATTTTCATTTTTTGGCAGTAGGATAATTGCATCTTACAATTTATCGAAAATTAAGCATACTTGATTGTTATTATTTATCACCATTACAGACAACCGGTGTTCAAAATCAGATTCCATCCTAACCTGATAAATATTTTAGTTTAGCGATTCAACATACATCAAACACAACCACCAACGGAACAGGACCGTTAAACAACTGACCTTCAAAAGCCGGATCGACTGTTGTTCCAACCATCTGGAATCTGATCATTTTGTTCATTGGAAACTGGAAATCTTCGGCCAAGGTACTCCAATTTGTCCTAAAGTTCATGTGATCGTTTCTCCATGGCCTATCAGCATGAAGTTCAAGTTTCATGGTTACACGGCGTTCACTTTCCATCCTCCTTAGAAGCGCATGACCAAATTGTTGCAGATTGTTGTCAGAAACAAAATTGCTTGGTATGGTCTGAAAGCAATTACAACAACTTGATAACTTCAACTCTTTTACTATTAAATATTTATTAAAAATTACGAAAATACATAATGTATATAAAGAGACAACCCTTACCATTCTTCCGGAATCGATCACAAACGGGAAAAGCCTTCGGTAGAAAGTATTCTCTTCAGACAAATGCACTGCATGTTGGAACCAATTACAGCCGTGGACCAACCTTGCATCTAACGAATACCATCCACAAAGTAAACATTACATATTCGCAAACAAATACAACTGATTCACCTCAAATAAACATGTAACATTGAATATATTTTTTAAAAGAACGTATTACTACCTGACTCATTTGTATCATGCCCTTGAACAAATGCAAGACGTGTGGGGTAATGATGTTCATGTATAAGCTGAAAACCATCATTATCAAACCTCATCAACGTCAACCGCATACCAGTCTTTTTGGTCAATACAACTCGCTCACCAACCATTAGATTTGCTCGCTGAACAACCGTATTCCAGTGAACATTAAACTGGAAACCCACACTATCCAAAGTCCCAGGAATAACACTCTGCTTTGCACTCACGTTTATCTCAGAACCGGAAAATTCAATCAAAAAATCATCACGTTCAATGCCTTGAAGGAACTCCACAGGAAACCACTAATAAAACAAAATTTAAAAATATTGAAACAAGGTTTATAAATTCCATGAATTTTACATATATACAATTATATCATAACTTTACCGGTGATGAACTTTGATCGGCCCCAACTTCAGCAATGCACCTAACCAGTCTGTTTCGTGTGTGAATTATCCCATAACCACCGATTTCCAATCCATCTGCATCATATGCTGTAACAAAAAAGGTGTCTGCAGCCTCCTTTATGAAATGCAAAGTCCTAATATTCAAATAGCCGCTCAGCTCTATAAAATTATCCCACCCTGCACCAGATATGCTCCATTCTTCGGTACCTCTTCTCCGGCAAATAAAAACTTTCCTTTTAACCCGATTATTATTAATCAGGTACACATAGTCATTATTGTTGTAGTAGTTAATATGATAGTAATCAGGCAGTACCTATGGTTTTACAAAAACCAAAACAAACTCATTCATCAGGCAGTACCTACGGTTTTACAAAAGCAAAATAACACGTATAAGAAGATTATTATGGGAATATAATTCCATAAATACCTACCAATGTTCCCATATTTTCCACATGATTATAATCCGTGATGAATTGTGTGGTCATTGTTCTGCGACCATTAAAAAAACACAAAACATTTAGCAAAGAATAAAACTCAGACAAATCTTTCAAATACACACTCAGATACAGTTGTAATAACAAACACCACTACAACATGCTTAAAATAACGACCAAACAAAACATCTGCATCTCGCAAACATCACTTAAAGTCAAACTGTTTGTACATGCCCTAACAACAGCCACAATGAATACAAATAAACTACCCCAACTAATCAACAAACAATCACAAACCAAACAAAAAAAAATCATTTTCATTTAAAGTCAAACTGTTTGTACATGCCCACATATATGTTTCCAAACATCAAGGGAGAAACACACCACGGATGATTAGATATAGACAATGTTTAACAACCATAAACATTCAGTTTGAACTACTTTCCCAAAAGCTACGACCCATAAACATTGACATACTCTAAAACAAACTTAAACTAAGATTTACATAACCCAAGTGACTTTCCCACAAAATATACCAAACCAAAAGTCAAACCAAAAGACCATATCTTCGAAGCTACAGACATATACTACATCAAATTTCCATTAACACCAGCTTCTCCAAGAAAGAGAATAAATCACGGAGTCGGTCATGTCTTTTCGCGACACCTAAGAGCAACCCAGCAACTTCAGCCAAATCTTGCGTCTGCATCTTCATCATGTCATTGATGGAATGCAAAGATGAGTCTGAGCCACAAAGGAGCTGAAGTTCATTTATCATTTGATCCCTATCATCAACTCGCGCACTAATCTGTGAAGCCTTAGACATCAAATCTTCCTCATCCTTAAAAGTAACATCAATTTCACGCCTATAATGGACAATCATCATGTCCTTAACAAGTCTTGAATTAGCAATTTTTGCTAACTGATCCAGAATAACCAGACGAGTTTCCATTCCTAAGCTTAACACCTGTGTTACTATGACCTGAAAGCCCTAACAAATAAACCTTTATTATCTTCTTACCATTCTAAACTATTTTTTCCTAACTGATCAATAAGAAACAATATAACAAACAGGTTTCATCAACATCTACCCAAATGATTACTCAAGTTAATTACGGAGTATAAGTTGATAAATATCTACCCAAATGATTACTCAAGTTAATTCTAAACTATTTACCAGCTGTATCTTCTAACATTAAGTTGATAAACAATAATACATAAAATGAGCAGGATATTAACAATCATACGATTCAGGGTTTCGTCTTTTCAATAAGAAAAACGGTTACAAGAGGTTAAGAAAACATGAACATAAATATTAGATCAAGATTCAATACCTAACCTTTTGTTGATCCGGCCACAGATATTTTGATCGGTAAACACTTGGTGTTTTCGAGAATGTAATGATTCGGTGTGAAGAAACGCTATGAGTAAGATGAAAAGACAATGTAGCAAGTCTATGGGAATAGCCTATTATGAGTAGTATGTTACACAACTTGCATGTTCCTCAAATATGTTTCTCTTAATAATTCACAAACGAAAGGTCATGCAAAAAAAAAAAAAAAAAAAAAATTAAATAAATAAAAAATAAACAGGATTATTTACATCAAAATATATTTGGTCTATTAAATTTAACAATAATTGTTAATCACTTGAAAGTGAAAAGACCATGTTTAGGCTAACTTAACCTTTGAATAGTAATCAATGCCTTGAAATTTATTTATTATAAACTAGGGAGGTGTTATAAGAACCCTCCCTACGCATGGGTCCCACCTATTTCCATCCCATAAAGTATATACATATCAATATATATTAAACCGTGTTAAGATGTTTTCAGGTTATAAAAATGTTGTTTACTATGTTAACATATAAGTGGCTATTGTGTTTTCGTACAATATTGCTAACATAATTTAAAACTGATCAAAACCATCTAATATATAATATATATTTTTCTTTCGCAATTGAAAAGACCATGTAAAGCCTAACCTAACCTTCTTTTGAATAATAATGACTAGCTTGAAATCTATTCATTATAAAATATTATACCTATAAAATATACAACAATTCATGTTTAGAAATAAACAACAAGTTTAGAAATATACAACAAATCATGTTTAGAGATTATTAAAATGTAAAATGCATTTTCGTACAAAATTATTAAGATGTACAATATAGTTGTCCATATTCTATTGTGCTTCTATATAAGTAGTTATATTTTATTGTCTTCTATGTAACGTAATAAAAGCTTAATTTAAAATTGATCAAAACTATCCATATTCTATTGTGTTTATATATAAGTATTTATATTTTATTGTGTTCCATGTAACGAACTTAAAGCATAATTTAAAATTGATCAAAACAAATCAATCTAAAATTAAAAGTCATGCCCGCCCATTGGGCGGGCTTTGAAGTCTAGTATATATATATATATATATATATATATATATATATATATATATATATATATAACCGTTATATATTTAATTATTTGGACATGAAATAATAACTAACGGACGTTAAGTAATTAACGGAATTGACTAACGACCGTTAGTGAATAAAGGAAGGACCATAGGTGCAAATAGAAGGAAAGAAGGTTCTAGAATTCTCTTGATCCATACGCTTTCAAAAAAATTAGTTGATGCTTTATTCAGCCTGGGAGTTAGACACAAGAGAGCTAGAGTATTGTATATTCTAGTGCATTAAGTTCAAACTCGATACGCCAGTTGACAGCTCCTTTGAAAATTAGAAGTAGTTAAATAGATAAAAAATGGTTCAGCCTGTGCTCAAACCACCCACTACAAGAAAAAGGGGCAGCACCCACAAAATTTTCCTAGGGAAATTTTTTGAATGAAATCACCTGGGAATATAAAATTTTCCTACAGATTATGTGCACAATTATTAGTGAGACTTGGTGATTTCCTAGCAATTAGTGACAAAACATTCGCCGTAGCTAATCCGTTGGAATTTCCTTGTGATTTCCTAGGGATTTTTTTTGAATAATAACTAATAGGAAATCTCTAGGTGAATTATAGCTATCGCATAAGGATTTCCTAGTGACTTGTCTAAAAAAGTAGATAAGAATAATAAAAATGAACACAATGTATATATATTATAAATTTGTGTTTATATTGGGATGGCTATTCACTACAAGAAAAAGTGTGTTTAGTGACGAAAATTTAGTGACCACTTTTATTTTGGTCACTATTTAGGCCATTTAGTGACCACATAATTCTGGTCACTGATTTTTGGTCATTCGTAAATCATTGGTGACGAGCTAGGTGGTCACTAATTATTCACTGAACTACATGTTAGATATATTTGATTTATAATATAGATGAGATTATTGGCCACTGAATTAACATGATAATAATAGCTTACCAAAATGAGATTATTGGCCACTGATTTAAAATGATAATAATAGCTTACCAAAATGTTCACTACAATAAATAGTTAAAAACTTAAAATGTTTATTTTTTTTCACGGATTTGAAAATGTGGAGTTTTAATTTGTATTCTACACTATAAAAAGCGTGTTTAAAATGGTTAAAATAAACACATTAATATGTGTGTAAAACCTATAATTATGCCACCCTCATAAGCGTGTAGAAGAGTCACATACTTATAATTGTGTAAAACCTATACTATTGTTGTTATGATTTACCGCAAAAAGCATGGACAAAAAAAAAAAAAAAAAAAAAAAAAAAAGAAACCAACTGTAACAAGATAATTAAACAACTCAAATACTTTTTCACAAAAGAAATCATGTCACTCCTCAAAATGTTATGCCACTCCTCAAAATGTTTAAATTGCATTTCCCCTAAATCTCAATTAGCTAGGGTTTTAAAATGTTATCTCAAATCTCAATTAGGGCTCAAATGTCTCCGATCATCTTCTCCGATGGTGTGTTCCTATCTCCGTATCCGGTGACGTGCTTCGATCATCGTCTTCAGTGACGTGCTCTGTTCATAATTTCAAATGGCGTGTTCCGATCATCTTTTCTGATTGAGGCGACGTTGTTATAGTCACTGTTCACGGCTTTATATTCGTCCGTTGATTACCACAGTGAGTCCGATCTGACTTAATTTTTTTTGTTTCTACGTAATTTTACTCAAGTGATAGATTTATGATGTATGTGTAAAATGTTATTCAATTTGAATGCTTAATCGTAATTTAGGCTATACTTATGAAAATTGATGATTCATGAAGGTGTGTATATCGATTAAGCTTTGGCGATTATCTCGGTTATTATCGAGGTTTTGTATAAGCTAAATTGTGTAGAGTAGTTGTTTGTGTTGTTTTGGTTATGTATTAAAAAGGCGTGTGTGTACATTGTGATATAGATTGAGATGACTGTAAGATGGCGGAAAATATGGGGAAATTCGGGTCATGAGGGAAAAGCTCTTTGGTTATTAGTTCAATTTGTGTTTTTCAATAGAATTAGAATAGTCCTAGTTCATAAAGTTGTGTTGTATGATGTAGTTAACTGCTTTTGGATCTCACAAGTTGAACTTAAGCATTTTTTTGGGATAGATTATATGGGTTCCTTTAGTTATTAACTGCGAATATGGCTACGTGTCTTAGTATATAGCTAATTGTAGTAGTTGGTTTATGGGTTTATTAGTAAGTATGAAAAATTGGTTTCCCGTTATTGATGGTTAGTAAGATTTGAATTTGAGAACTTGTAGGCACTGATCTTAAAATTGGCGAAAAGGATCGAAATTTGTTAATTGATTAGGAATTAGCAATAAAAATACAATGGATTTTGTGGTACGCGATATAAGTACCCAATGAAGGCAATGATCTGTGTTCATGAACTGATATGCCTTTAAGGCTGCGGTGTTTATGATCAGTTTATATACTAAGCAAGCTAAGAGCTTATAATTAGAGGTGAAACTAAGGGTCTTTGTCTTTTGATTATTTTTTATCCTCCTCGTGTCCGTCTTCAAATTCTCTCTTTGTCGTGATTGACAATGGATTGATGTGCATCTTAGATGGTTTGTTATGTGTTCCCTACTGAAGAATGGACCCTATGTTTTTTTTTTGCGTTTGGCACACTAACATATGGGAAGTTAGAATAAACTGGTGTAGTACACTAGGAATCAGAAGGTACCAAATTACCAAATGAACCTGTTGGCACTAATCTGGTTTGACAGGCAGCCATGTTGTACCAAGTATCTAAATGAGTTTTAGCTCTACAATTGGAATTTCGGCTGGATGACATTTTAGTCATTTTGACACACCAGTTATTCTTAAAATTTCATAAGTGGAACAGTTTTGTGGGCCAACCCGCACAACCTACATAAAAATGACCCGTTTGGGTCTGCATTAAATTAAATCGTAAAAATTGACAAGGTTGAAGAGATAGCAGGTATAGATTAGTTTTGTTTTCACCTAATTTATTAGTTTGATGGAGACTAATACTAACAATTCTAAAGCACTTTCAAACATTAAGGTGAAAGCTGAACATGTATGCCTTAATAAATTTTCTTACCTTGATATTTAGGATATATGCAATATATATTTAGTAGAGTCTACTAGTGAAAGGCTATCATTAAGTACAAAAAAGTCATTTTTTTCATTGATTGATGGACTACTAATGCTTTTGATTTTCATTTTGTTGTTTCTTAGGGAAGATGATCGGGCAGACTCTTGTCACAAAGCAAACAAGCCCACAAGGCAAAGTTGTCACAACTCGTAATTTCAGGTCATTTTCCAAACCTCGACAATTTACTATTCATGAGTTACTATTCATTAATCACTATTCACCGATCACTATTCATCATTTCACTATTCATCATTTTTAAAGTCAGTTTGAGACTTTGAGAAGTCGTCAAAAATTTTACTATTCACGTGTCACTATTCATTCCCGGAGGGAAATCACTATTCATGGGCATCATTCATCATGTCGTAAACTTGGTTTACGGGTATTCAAATGCACGTAACCAGTTAGGTTTAGCTGCGTATTCATGCATCATCAGTAAAGGCACATCATACAGACTAGGGTAGTCTGCATATCATCAGTAACATCATTATCATATCAGTTCATGCGTGGGTTTGTGTGATTTTCATTAACGTATGCTTAATTGTTTAATTAACGTTACCACTCAGTCATTTCTACTAACATTATACCCAATACTCCCGACAATGATCCTAATACATTTTCAAACTGATTATAATGATATAGAGATTATATTATTACTTTACCCGGAGTTTTTAAACCAATCGCTATATTTTTCGTTTGAAGCTTATAACTCCGTCGGTTTACGAAATTTCAATCCGATAATCATTCTAACACCCGATTCTTGCAAGGAATATGATTTTACAATTTTTACAACTTCATCGTATTTCATTTCACCTCGTCATGATTCATTTCTAGTTAACTCGGTACCCGATAACACTCAATGTATACACTAAACTATCAATACTCATTTAAATGGGGGACAAAGCCTTGCTTAAACATCAAATCCCTTCCATTTTACCCACATGTGCCGCCCCCCTAACCCCCCATTTAGGCTAATGCTTCCAAAAATTCATTAATGAATTACCTTGATTTAATTTCCATTCCACTAACTAGCAACACATAACACAAGATCATATTAGCTAACCAAGCAATTTCTCTCTTCTTTTTCTTCTTCCCCATTCGGCCAAACCAAGAACACCACCATAAATCCATAAATTTTCCAAGTTAAAATCATGATCAAGCTCCATTTACCTTCCTGGTTAAGGTTTTGTGGTTAAACCTCAAAGTTTCTTGCACATTTTCATCCAAATCAACTCAAATCATCAAGTAAGTTTCAAGAACACATTTTGATCATCTTATACTTTCATTTGATTCATATGTTTATGTATTTTTCAAGTTATATTAGTTATTCATGCAAGTTACTTATGTTTTAGATACCACTTTTACACATAAACTATCTTTAACACTAGATCTATAAGTTTCACTAATGATCTCATGAAATCCACCAAGGTTGGTGATGTTTAGGACCCCATGACACCCTAAGAAGGTGTATGGTAGGATTTGCGAACTTGTGGAGTTGATTTGAAGTAGTATGATCAAGTTTAGAACCAAGAAAATGAGTTTTAACAAGTATAAATAAGGTTCTGTCCAAAATCGTGTAAACTGGAAAACTCAGTAACTTTTGGTATATTTTGGCCTTCATATTCAGAAATTTCTTTCAAAAACGAAACCGTGGCCACAAGAATCACTAAAAACCGACTTATAACGAAGGAGATATGATTTTTCAAAGTTAGACGATGAAAACTAATTTTCTGAAAATTTAGTTGCTGATCGCCGAGATTCAAAGGACAAAACGAGGCGTTAGACGTGATCTAGACGACCCGAACTACTGAGATTATGTTAGTTCATTTTGATACGAAGCCGTGGATGTAAAGAACGTAGAAAACGAGCTTATAACGGCTGAGTTATTCACGTTTGAAGCCCGACGTACCATGTTCATTTTGACAGCCCACTAATAGAAAGTGTTTTAAGTATAAAAACTAGTGTTTTTGCGAGACATAACATTGTTAGCCGATTTTCTAATTGATCGAGGCGTGTACAATCAAAAGTCAAATGAAACGACATTAATACATTGTTACAAGGTTTTCAAAAACGTCAAGTTTGATCAACTAACACTTAACGTGCAATATTTCATGACTAGTTTCACGAAGCCAATTTGGACATATTTTCACAAGTTAAGGAAAATATTAAATTGCGATGAAAACGCTACATTTTGCCGATAGAACACCAAACGAGGATCGTGGAGTACCGTTTCAATGTATTTACACGAAAAGTAGTTTATAACTTAACGAGACGTTAAAAGTGTATTTTTCGTCGATAGACGTTATTTTCAAAGCTAACAAGTGGTATCGTTAACATACGTATTTTCATGTGTTGCATTGTATCATTGCTTACATTGGATCACATCATTCATAATAGGTCGCGGTTAGAGACCGAGCTTTATTTCATCATATCCATCATTGTCATTGTTGCTATATCATATCAGGTGAGTTTTCATAGCCCCGTTTTAAATTGTTTATTGATTTCTAAACTCTCGGGGGAGAATACATTGCACCATTTTCATATGCGGACCAAAGAATACAAACTCATTACATTGCTTAAGTTACACCATTGCCTAGATTAAAGTCTCCTTTTATTATCATGAACCGTTAATTGTTAGCAAGCGAGAGTGAGTGAATAGATCTATTGAGGGTGACTCCTCCGTTCGGGTTGGTAGCACCAACTAGTCAAACGAACGCATTTCATTTCTGTCATATTAGAGTGATTGGCAAACACTCGGTTGGGGCATTTCATTCAGTCTAGCTTCGGGGTCATGAGCTTAGAGCTAATGTATCATTTTTATGTGGCATGGTTTTCTCATACACTTTATACTTGTGGTATCCGTACAACATTTCATTTACATAAACCTATGATCTCACCAACATTTTTGTTGACCATTTTTAGCAATGTATTTTCAGGTAATTAAGGTATCGCATGTTGGCTTGCATATGGACACATCATGGAGTCGCGGAGTCGACGCGTCTCACTTTATATTTTATGCACTTATCCATCTTTTGAATTGTATGAACTTGTTTTATGAAAACTTGTTTCACCTTTTGGGACCTAGCTTTGTAACTCTGAATGTTTTTAAATAATCAAACGATGTATTTTCTAAACGACACTTTAGGTCGTTCAATATAACTGCAACTTTGGTGCTATGACCAGTCGTGCCCCTGAATGCTTCATTCCGCTGCAAGTCACGAAATTTGGGGGTGTGACAAAAGTTGTCAGCAAGGTAGACATTTTGTATTGCTAATTATTTTATTATCAATGTATTTGCTTCTAGCGATATTTTATTACTTGTGGATTTGCTTGATCCTAGGTACATAAAAGGGGTTATGGTAAGCAATCAATTTTCTTTCGTTATTGAAATATAATTTCAAACATTGAAATGAATTTTTTTATTTATGTTTTAGATTTCAGTTGGATTAATGAAAGGTCTTAATTTGAAGCTAACATGCAATCATTTTTCACTTATCGTAGTATTTGTACCTCTGTAATGTTTAAAACATAAGTTTGACGCTTTGAAAACAGTAATAATTTCCATACATCATTAACATTTTACTTCAAATCACTTTGCTGACATGACCATTAGTGGCTTTTTGTGGTTGTTTCATATGCTAGCAGATAATCACCACACTTGCTTTAGAAATGATAGAATTTGAAAACAAATACATTAAAAAAAAAAAGAGGTCTCATTTTCAAACTTGTGTACTTTGTACGCAGGGAGCTGATTTGAATGAAAATGAGGCAAACAAGAAAACACAAGCTTACCCCATCTGCTATGACCCGTTAATATGGAATGGTGATCCAGTTTTTTCGGTGCAAGTTCTGCTTTTTAAGTTAGTTGACATGATTTTTACTGCAGTGATTCTACGCCTCTGTCTATTTTGAAATGTGGCATTTGTAAAAAAGTCTACAGTGGTAATGAAAATCATCTTGATTTAACATTAACTAGTGGCTCCAAGAAATATGGCGAATACAGGCCTGCTTCTTCTAAGATTTTCAGGTATCATCTGTAAACATCGTTTATATATTTAACTGAGTGAAAATGTATCCAATTAATTCTATGTATCCTAATGTGACTAAGAACTTGTTGTGTTTGCTAATATAGGTTGCCTCTAGTTTCATTCATGTATGAGAGGGGCTGGCGACAGGCTTTTTCAATATGGGGTGGTTTCCCGGGCCCAGAAAGAGAGGTATATGCCTTTAACATTTACGAGAGGATTAATGCGGGCAAGTTTAGTCATTTTTTTCTATTGTACATTGCAGACAATAACAATAGATTCAAAGATTGTGTTATAAGAAGGCTGTCTTGATAAATCATGTTTTTAGTCTTTATTCATGTTCAATGTTGTATTTCTTTATTGTAGACAAATGAATGCAATTGTTGGTATGTAATAGGTATTGATTATATTCTCTTTTTTTTTGGATTAATTTGCGTTATGTTAAGAAGCTAAAAATTTTAGTTTTCTGTTTTGCTAAAAGTGGGTACGAAGAAACCGAGCATTTTGTGGTTGTCGGCAAATTGTGGATAGTGACCACTTTTTGGTCACTAATCAACCAAAATAGTGACCACCATTTCGTCTCTGGCAGAATAGTGACCACATATTTGGTCACCAATTGGTTTGAAGTTGTATTTACCCCATCCGTTCAGTGACAACGTTTTGGTCACTATTTAGTGACGAAACTGCTTTTGGTCTCTAATTATAATTAGTGAAGGACCTATAGTGACCACAAGTGACCACCCAAATATGGTCACTAATCACGTTTAGTGACGAGATTGGTACTGTTTGTGACGAAAATTTCTTGTCACTAAACACACTTTTTCTTGTAGTGATTTTTGTAATTGGTGTCGTAATAATAAATGACTTAGCGTTTCGTCTAATCAAACTTTCACAGGTGTATTTTGGTTTTCGAAAAAGCGCTATAAATGATGGAATCATTTGTTGTGATATGTATATATTTATATTAGTGTGGCAATTATTTATATGACGATGCGAAAATAAGTGAGTTAGGGTTCGAGTAAACAAGTTAACGCAACAAACGTGTGGATGTGATTGCATCTAGCTATATATAAGCATGTGTCTATGTGTGTATAAGTATGTGCGAGTAAAATGAGGTTAGAAGTATTGGTTCTTATTCAAGAGCTTTGAGGTTTTGGATTATGTAGGGTTAGGACTACGATCTTGTTGTGGTTGGTTATCTAGTTTGTAGATAGAGTAGCTTTTGAGGGCTTTCTACTTTGGTTCTTTCTCATTATTAGAACATCATCATATATACCAATTGATATCTTGGAAGAAGGTTGTATTCTCTTGAAACTCTATTTATATGAAGGTTATCCAAAAGTTTGTGGCTGAGGGTTTCCGAGCATGATTTTCGTTAGGGATTTTTTCCGTCGGTGATGAAGCGAAAAGTGTACCGCTTTTAAGGGGTCACTTAAGCCCTAAATCGTATTTATTTGATCAAATATTGCCCTAAATCGTTCCTTTTGTCATTTTAGGTACTTTGGAGAAGAAATCTGGAAAAGGAAGCATTTTGGACGTTTTTGGAGCATAAAAGTGAAGAAAATGACAAAGTCTCAAAATCGGCTGGAAAAGTACCTGTGACGGCGTCAAGCACCATTGTGACGCCGTCAACCCTTGACGCGCCAGAGAGGATTTTGGATGATTAAAAGGGGACGACGTCAAGAAGGCCATCAAGAAACCCTAACCGCGGCGAGGTGACGGCGTCAGCTCTATAACGTAACGCCGTCAGATCTGATTTTCTATATATATTCTCATAATTTTTAGTCATTAGTGTGCAACTTTGTGAGGAGAAACCCTAAGACGATTTTTCTGCTACTTTTAAGGGTTTTATACCCTTGGATCTCCCATGTTCAATTGAAGATAAGTAATCAATTAATCATTCAATATGTCTATGTGTTGTTTGATTATATCTTGTTCTTGTCTTTTATTTAACATGCTAGTCTAGATTTATCTTGTGTTTGCTTAGATCTAATGAAACCTAACTATTGATTATTGGTTGTTGGTGTGTTATTAATTGTATTGGATGATTGTTTATCGATGTTAGGCTTAAGAAAACTGGCTAACCTCCTATACGGTAACTTGCTTGAACGTCTTAAGAAACATGAACCAATGCGTACTAAGGTTTTTATGGTTGTATTTAATGCATGAGCGAATTCTAGTGATCCCATGTTAGGAGCTTCTTAGCCGGCTCGACATAGGAGTGAAGTAGGAGCTTATAGAGTTGGGGAAGTACGTACGCCACCCCACGATTGGTATTAAGGAATACACCCGTCATCCACGCAATTAATACACACTAATCAACCGGTAAAAGATAGTTAGGGAGTAAGGAAATCTAAGTAAACACATTTCTCTCCATATAAGTTCCACAACCTTTTTATTTTCAGTTATTTTATTTTATTTGCAATTGTAGTTATTTGGGTTAGTTGACTAGCAACTAATTCCGCCCACTCCTTCAAACCCGAGATTTTACTTTCTTTAATAAAAAATATAAAAAAATACAAAAAGAATCTTCCCTCACCCTTAGACCTATTAGAGTAGTTTTTCAATCCTAACGACACTATTCCCCTAGAGAACGATCAATCCCCCGGTACTTGCCACTACACTATACTACATCGGTCAGGTACACTGCCTGGTGGGGATTGCAAGCCTCTTGAGATCCCTCGAGAGGTAAAACCTGTTGTAAGGTCGCAAAACCACGCATCAAGTTTTTGGCGCCGCTGCCGGGGAATAGTTATTGTTTAGGTTGAATTTTTATTTTATTAGGTCTACTCACTAGATTCCTTTCTAGTGAGATTTTTATTTTATTTTTCTAGGTTTTCTTTAGTCTATCTTTTTTTTTCTTCGTTTCTTTGTTCGTAACCATTACCATCCGACATCATGGAAGGTGGTAATATCCTCGATCCCAACAACCCACCACCACAACAACACCCACCTCCTAGAGCCCGTACCTTAGGAGACTACTCCCGTCCTAGCCACCATGGCTATCGAAACACCATTGAGCTCACTCAAGGAGCCAATGTCACTCCCTTGCGATCCGACACCATCCGGTTGGTGCAAAGCGGATGCGCATTCCATGGACTTCGTTCCGAAGATCCTAATCAACATCTCAAGGACTTTCTCAAAATCGTTGATTCCATAGACCTTGATGTTGCCACTCGAGAGACGACCCGACTGCGTCTCTTTCAATTCTCTCTGCGGGACCAAGCTAGTCAATGGCTAGAGCGTCTACCCGCAGGATCCATCACCTCTTGGGATGATCTCACCACTCGTTTCCTCGCTCAGTTTTTCCCACCAGGAAGAACTACCAAGCTAAGGAATGATATCTTGATGTTCCAACAACGTCAAGGCGAAACCCTCTACGAGGCATGGACTCGATTCAAGGACTTACTCCAAAAAGTCCCTCACCATGGCATAGAACTTTGGCTCCAAGTCCAAATCTTCTATGACCATATCAATCTCTCCACGAGGCAAACCATTGACCAATCGGCCGGTGGTAAGCTACGTGATCTAAGTGCGGAACAATCATGGGCTCTCCTAGAAGATCTTGCTCTTTATGACAACGAAAGTTGGAGTGATCCCCGTGATTTGAATAAAACGGTCAAGGCAATATCTTTGCCTTCGAACAATTCAAGCACTTCCGACCGTAGGATCATAGAACTTGAAGACCAAGTCAAGTTTCTTATGAAATCCTACGAGGCTCCTAAACCTTCAAGCCAAGTGAACAAAATCACTTCTTCATGTGAATTATGTAGTGGTCCCCACGACACTCGTGATTGCATGGAACTCCCCGAACAAGCTTTTGCGGACTACGCATCCTCGCGTACCGACGGAGCGGGAGACAAGTGGTACACTTTCAAACCCGAGCCAAACCCCTACGGTGATTCATACAACCCCTCATGGAAAAATCACCCAAACCTTAGGTGGAAACAAAACCAAAACGCACAACAAACCAATTCTTCCAACCCACCTAATCGTTTCCAATCAAGCGGTTCATCCCCAAACCGTACTTTCAATAACAATCCTTCCAACAATTATGGTAGTACCAATAATCTTGAAGGATTGATGTCCAAATTTATGGCATCTCAAGAAGCTCGGATAGCTAGATTCGAATCCGAATTCAATCAACAACAAACGGAGATGACCAATAAAATTGACAACTTATTGAAAGCCCTCAATAACCAAGTGCTATCACCTCCACATAAGGACGCTAGGAACACAAATAGCAGACCCCAAGTAAAAGACCCCTCTTCATCCAAACATGTCCACTTCGTCAATATTGTCACTATTAAACTAATTGATAGGAATGAGGATAATAGTGAACCTGAGGATGAGGTTAAGAAAGTCGAGGTTGATAAAGAAGTTAGGAAAAGTGAGATTGAAAAAGTAGATGATGATGAGGACTACTCCAATAGGCTACCCACTAAGGAAGAGCGCGCATATCATACAGACTTATTTGATGACCCCGAGACACCATACTTCCTAGGTAGACCAATTATAGAAATGGGCGACCCTTCTAATCTCAACATACCATGCAACATCGGACATTTACATGTGTGGAAAGCTTACATCGACCTTAGATCGCCCATAAGCATCATGACTAGAGCCCACTACAACTTGATAATGAAAAATCAACTTGGGTATAGGATGCTCCCTGATAAGGGTTGGATGAGTAACTTCACGGGAAGAGTTAAGGGATTACCGGTTTATGTAGGAAACTTCACCTATGCCACCGACTTTGTAATTGTAGAAGATATCCGCCCAATAGTTGATGCATGCTTAACTCAAGTAGTTTTTGGAAAACCATTTGTTAAGGTCTCTAGAATGACTTATGAACCTTTCTTAGGGATAATTAGATTTAAGGATGAGACCGATGAGGTAAACTACCAAATGCCATATAAGATAGAGCAATTCCAACACTTGTCAAATGTTGAGAAGGAGCTTAAGCAAGCAGTCTACTATAGGAATGATGGAGATAGAAGTAAAGGAGTAGACTATGTTATGGAAAGGATATCCGGTTTCTACAAGGATTGTTTGAAATTAGGACCGGAATATAAAACCGGACATGAGAATGGCCTAGAAACCGTGACCAATGATGGAGTCACGTAATGTACGGTGACTTTGAGTCTAGCTACAAGACTCGTTAATAAAGAAAAGCGCTTCTTGGGAGGCAACCCAAGCTTTATTTGCTTTGTGTGTTTATTTATTTGTTTGTTTGATTTTATTTGCTTCCGTATGTATGTTTAATTTTTATTATTATTGATTCATGTTCGAAACTAAATTGTGAAAATGCTTTATCTTGTTTTTAACTTCGTCTTAACTACATATAAAGGTATTTTGCAAAAGATAAGTGTAAGGGAAATCCAAATCGGTTTATTAGAACAAATGAACATGAATCATAACAATATTAAATTAACATACATATTAGTAATTGTTTCAGTCAAATGCTTGTATCGAGTCATAATGATATTTTGCAGGATTTCCAGGAAATAAGGATTGAGTTTTTCCAGAAATTTTCCGGAAACTTAACATGAAAAATCTGTCAGATCACTTCTGACGGCGTCAGGAACAGTTTTCTGGAATTTTTTTTGAAAGTTTTGTTTTTCTTCCGAAATCATAAAATGTTTTATTAAATCTCTAACTTATAAACTCCAGGAATCTGCAAAATAATCATTCCACAAGCATTATATCCTTATACAGATTTATCCCACCGATGTTATGCAGGTTTTCGTGTTTGTTTTCTCAGGTTTAACAGGTTATTTTGGACAAGGAGATGTATGTGGAAACTAGCTTTTGGCGCTGCTTTAGTCTTGAAGCTTCAACATTACCTTGGAAGAAGATCTAACCATGTTACCTCTTTATCCACCGAGCGAATCAGGGGAGTATTTGATTTCATTCTTTTACCTTATTCACTTTTACATCTTGTTATTTGAACATTGGGGACAATGTTCATCTTAAGTGTAAGGGGGGGGTAAAGTACGATACCTTAGAGAATGCTATTACGCTTGATTTTTCGTTTGTTTAATGGTAGATGTGTAATAAAACTGAGAGAAATACCTGTTAAGGCAATTTTAGTGCCAAATTTAAATTTTTTACAACATATAGGAGTGAAACTTTGGTCTTAATGAGCGTCTCACGGATAGGAGTTATATGACTAGCACAAAACCGTACCACTAAAAAATTTTCCACCCCCAAATATGTGAGGTTCGCCCCTAGAATTGGTAGGAAAAGCATTTATGCTATGATGTGTGTACCGGTAGCACTTAGATTCTAGAACTTGCGTTAGGACCATTCCGAGGCCACAAGTGAGACTACATTCGTGTAGTTAGATTTACTACATGATAAGAGGCATTAGGATTAACCCATTGTTTAACACCTGTGTTTTTGTTATAATTACATTGGCTACATTGGTCAAGTAATTCTCCCACACCCTTTGCGTTGTACTCATTTTTAGTGCACGATACCCCTAGTACACCCCTCAGAGCCTATCTTTTCGTTTCTAACTTTAAGCATTTTACTTAAAGTAAGAATTTGTTTACACCCCACTTAAATGTACACCCAAATCGCCTTAGCCTACCTTGTATGCACTCATTTTTAGTGCATTATTGTGACAACATTTGTTTAAACCCCAAGTTAGTTATCTAATTGATTACATGGTTGCTAAGTCGAGTCATATCCTTGTACATATTGTTTTGGGACGATTGGGACTCATGGGTAAAGTACTAGTGTAATGGAGTAATGGGGAAGAACAACATTATTACCCCCATATGTGCTAAATATTTTAAAAGTACTCCAAGTGTTTCGATTATCTTAATTCGAGTCATTAGAATAGTTAATTGTAAAGATATGTAAAAGTTCAAGTGTAAGGGGGATACAACCCCCCTACGATGTATTATTTTGGATAGTAGGGCAAGAGTGTATGCAAAAAAAAAAAAAAAAAAAAAAAAAAAAAAAAAAAAAAAAGTGGAAAAAACATACGGACTACCATCCCGTTTCATTTTATGTTTATTTTATCTTTTTGTTATTTTTTTTTCATTAGCTTAAGTCGAGTCTAGTCTTGGCTTAGCAACGCCATATTGTACATGTAATTAACCAAGATCTTTAACTCGCCACCAGTAAAATATCCTTTATCTAACAAAACCGTGTTTATCATATCCCTACACCTAACGTTATAACCCGTTTAAAAGCCCTCTTTGATAGTTTATCTTAGGTGCTTACGCCTAGTGGAGGAGGTTTTTGATCCTTTCCCAAGCCTATGGTAATATTTTGCTATGACAGGTAGTGAGAGATATTATTCATTTTCATTTATGAGATATACTTTTATGACACCTGAGAGATGTGAGTATCTAAACACTACTTGTGAGGTGCTAGTCTGTAATCTCCGTGCTTATTATGATTAAAGTGGAACGACTATTTGTTGTAATTACTTTTATATTAGCGTTAAATGACCCCTAACTTGTATTTTGATTAGAATAAAAGCGCATTTGCTTGAGGACAAGCAAATCTCAAGTGTAAGGGTATTTGATGAAGCAAAAAGTGTACCGCTTTTAGGGGGTCATTTAAGCCCTAAATCGTATTTATTTGATCAAATATTGCCCTAAATCGTTCCTTTTGTCATTTTAGGTACTTTGGAGAAGAAATCTGGAAAAGGAAGCATTTTGGACGTTTTTTGAGCATAAAAGTGAAGAAAACGACAAAGTCTCAAAATCGGCTGGAAAAGTACCTGTGACGGCGTCAAGCACCATTGTGACGCCGTCAACCCTTGACGCGCCAGAGAGGATTTTGGATGATTAAAAGGGGACGGCGTCAAGAAGGCCATCAAGAAACCCTAACCGCGGCGAGGTGACGGCGTCAGCTCTATAACGTGACGCCGTCAGATATGATTTTCTATATATATTCTCATAATTTTTAGTCATTAGTGTGCAACTTTGTGAGGAGAAACCCTAAGACGATTTTTCTGCTACTTTTAAGGGTTTTATACCCTTGGATCTCCCATGTTCAATTGAAGATAAGTAATCAATTAATCATTCAATATGTCTATGTGTTGTTTGATTATATCTTGTTCTTGTCTTTTATTTAACATGCTAGGCTAGATTTATCTTGTGTTTGCTTAGATCTAATGAAACCTAACTATTGATTATTGGTTGTTGGTGTGTTATTAATTGTATTGGATGATTGTTTATCGATGTTAGGCTTAAGAAAACTGGCTAACCTCCTATACGGTAACTTGCTTGAACGTCTTAAGAAACATGAACCAATGCGTACTAAGGTTTTTATGGTTGTATTTAATGCATGAGCGAATTCTAGTGATCCCATGTTAGGAGCTTCTTAGCCGGCTCGACATAGGAGTGAAGTAGGAGCTTATAGAGTTGGGGAAGTACGTACGCCACCCCACGATTGGTATTAAGGAATACACCCGTCATCCACGCAATTAATACACACTAATCAACCGGTAAAAGATAGTTAGGGAGTAAGGAAATCTAAGTAAACACATTTCTCTCCATATAAGTTTCACAACCTTTTTATTTTCAGTTATTTTATTTTATTTGCAATTGTAGTTATTTGGGTTAGTTGACTAGCAACTAATTCCGCCCACTCCTTCAAATCCGAGATTTTACTTGCTTTTATAAAAAATATAAAAAAATACAAAAAGAATCTTCCCTCACCCTTAGACCTATTAGAGTAGTTTTTCAATCCTAACGACACTATTCCCCTAGAGAACGATCAATCCCCCAGTACTTGCCACTACACTATACTACATCGGTCAGGTACACTGCCTGGTGGGGATTGCAAGCCTCTTGAGATCCCTCGAGAGGTAAAACCTGTTGTAAGGTCGCAAAACCACGCATCAGTCGGAAATTCGTCACTAAAGGCCTTTTATGACGGATTTCTTAGGGATTTTGCCATAGGTAAAGGCCCTTTTTTCTAGTAGTGAAACTAGTCAAACCAGGACGGTTAAGGTGGTTTGAGTTGCCTGGCCAAGTTGATTAAGTTATCAAACAGAGTATACAAATTCAGAAGAGTTTTCATTCTTAACGAGTCAAACCAAGCAAAGTACATGACTAAAGAAGCATACACGTTCCCTTTTTAACCATACCTTACCAGATTATCAGCTTCTTCATCTCGTTTATTTTGTAGCCACTTATGGCTAGCCACTGAAAGTATCTCGAAGGCTAGGATTTTCCTCATCCTCTTCCAATGATCACCCATTGGAGCAAGAGAAGTGTTCAAGTAACCACCACTCGTCAAGTATCCTGACATGCAATCGGGCCTTGACGAGAAGATACCATCTTGATCTTTCAAGAACTCACAAGCTATCTTTGGATCGCTCACGACTATAACATGGATGTTTACAAGACGAATGCGGTGTTCATTGCATCCATCATGGTATGTACCCATTGGAAGGTGGGCTTGTTTTGGAGCATTGTTATTAAGTTACCGATATAGGGAAGAGGTTTTGGGCCTGGAGGAAGTGGTGGCTGGAATTCGGAACGTGTTCTCCAGGTGAACCAAAATGTGGAGACTGATATGAGTGTTGGAATATGTGAATCATAAAACTATAAACACATAAACATATAACATCAAGCACGCAGCGAAATAACAAGATCTACAATACATGTAATTAATTAACTAAATATAAAAGTGATGCGTACCTTTTGATTCCTAGCAAGAACAAGGAATCGTGCACTCCAAGAATAAGATATAAACCCTAATAAGGGTTTAATGGGGATCGACTACACCTTAGTCGAATAGGGAAAAATAACACAAGCTAAAGGAAGCTTGTACTCCGTTCTTGTACACACGTAATACTAGCGTTTCAATGGGAAAAGCTAGGTTCTATATTCACAAACACAACCCTAACTTGTATTGAAGCTAGATCGAAAATCCCAAGGAGTTTGGGAGTTAAATTCCGATCGGCCACAAGGAGAGGAAGAAGAAAAGAATAGGGTTTTTTTTTGCTTGGAACAAGATTAGGGATTAACAAACACAATGGGATTGTATTTATAGGCTCCTGATTTCTTGTTCCCTACTCCAAAATTCGAAACCCTAAGCCCATACACATGGGTCGGCCGAATCTAACCCAAGGGGAGGGTTCTAGATTCTTCTATCCTTCTCTTTCACTTTTAGTCCTTTATTTAACGAGCGTTATCCAAACCCTGTTAAATATTAATGACCGTTAAGTGGTTGTTTGTGAAATTATAATATATATTAAACCACATAGAATACGGTGCCGTTTTGCACCCTTTTTTCCCGCCAAAAAATTTATTGGCCCACCTTTGGTTTGCCGCTTTGTCCATCTTCCCTGTCCAGCTTCTCTTCGATTTGCGGCCCATTTTGTGGGCTATTTTCGTCTGCCGTTAAATCGATTGTGGAGATAATAGAGATAATGGAGATAATAGAGATAAATAAGCTTTATCCACCTGTCCTCTGTGACCTTACTCTTCAGGTATGGCTTCTCTACCTAAGATTTAACATTTTGTGCCTGTTTTTTCAACCCAGGTACACGTGTGTTATGATTCATATACAGAGAATAGAACTTTCTATACCACAAAATATATTTCTTCAGCTATATCCAGAGTAGAGAGAAAAAGAAAAAAGAAAAGTGCGAAAATAAAAAAAAAAATTTAAAAAAAAAAAAGAAGATCTATTACAACAATACAGAGATCAGCACCTTTTGAAGGAGGTGTGCATTGTGTTTTACTTGAGTCATGCATATTTATTGGTTTTTTACTTTGATTTTAGTTGGTTTGCATAATGTCTAAATTGTTAAGAATGGTTATTTATTTTAATTTTAACAAATGCATCTATGTTTGATGTCTATATGATGCCAACAAGCACACGTCTATAGGTTTGATGCACCTTTTATACTGTTTTTAGTTCTTATGTGCTTTGCATAATTTCTATATTGTTAAGACTGCTTATGTGTTTTACTTTTAACATATGCATCTATGTTTCATGTGTATATGATGCAAATGAGTATACTTCTATACGTTTGATGTACAATTTATACTATTTTTATTAGCCACTAACTATGGAGAGTAAACTATGACTGTTGTTGTCAAGTATCAAAGTTAAAAAAAAATCATACACAGGATTACCTCTGCTGCTTCTGTAGGAAGTGTGTATTTGTAGGTTTTGTCAGACCTAAGAATCTTATAGTGTAGATGTAGAAGTCGAGAGGCTGCTTACTGATGTAGGTAGTATTGGCCTAAGTTTATATTTGATTAGTGAGAACCGATGTGGGTCTTGGCCTGTTCCTGTTCATGTTTCTGCTGCTAGCAGTTGTATAGAACAGCCAGACGTGTCGAACCTTGAAAAATGTGATGCTGTTGGTGTTAACTACGGATAGTGTAATTCAAGTGATGTGTTGTTATATCAACACTTTGAGAGTGTGGTATCTCTTATCAGTCAACAGGCGCATATACCTAATAGTGCTGTTTCTCAACATAATATCATTAATTCCTGCACTGATCAAGGTGTGCGAATACTGAGTACGTATGATATTCTTCATAGTTCATCCTTTATTTTCTAATATTAATTGCTTTAAACTTGGTTGTGTATTAAATATATTTTTTTTCCTGCTATTTTTCAGTCAAATTTGCCTTGGAAAAAGTTAATGATGCGAAGATGCGTATCTTAGATACAAATTGTTCATGTGATTAGCAGTGTGCACTGCTTATGGACAAAGGAAAACAGAAATTGTATGATGTTTCTCATGAAGACGAAACATGTGTACAAGACAATAGGCCTTTGTTGTCCTCAGGAATTAATTGCAATGCAGAATTGCTATGTAATTTCTGAACACTTTTTTTTTTCATTTGCCGTTGTATACGTTTTCTATTGATTGATCGACATATTCTTTATGTTTTAACAGGTACAGAGTCTTTTTCTTCAATGGATTGTGACCAGCCAAATGTTCAACCTTACCATGTTGCTAATGAAAGACAGCGTTTACATTTGCCTTCCAATTTACATGCCTGTGCGTCTTCATCTAATCAAAGCACCTCACCACAATATGCGTTCACAATTGGCAGCAACTCAAATTCCTACACAAATAGGCAACAATACCGGTCTCGAGGTTTGATTCCTTTTTTTTAAAAAAATTATGTATGTATTTTGATCCATTCTTCAAATCTTCAGTACCTTTCTTTTTGTTTTTTCCAGTTACAATGCATTCTTCATCAACAACACCACACCGTTCCAATTTACATGCCTGTGCGTCTTCATCTAATCAAAGCACCTCACCACAATATGCGTTCACAATTGGCAGCAATTCAAATTCCTACACAAATAGGCAACAATACCGGTCTCAAGGTTTGATTCCTTTTTTTTTAAACAAATTATGTATGTATTTTGATCCATTCTTCAAATCCTCAGTACCTTTCTTTTTGTTTCTTCCAGTTACAATGCATTCTTCATCAACAACACCACACCGTCCACGTAATGTGCACACAACCCGTGCAAGGTCTAGGCAAGGTATGCTTATGCTTTGCTTTAACCTGTTGTCTCAGTCAAATGAACGACTGATTTTTTTTTCACCTTTTTTTTTATTTTTTTTTATTTTTACACTTTTATTTATCTTTTTCAAATGCAGGCCCTCCGGACACATACATACATATGGGCCAATGTGATCAGAAGTGCCATCATTGCAATGCACGCTTTTGGTATGCTGAAAGAGTTGCTTTGAGTCGTACAAACCATGTAGAATATCATAAATGTTGCAATGGTGGCAAAGTAAAGATTGATGCTCACGATGACTATCCGCCGTATATAAAAGAGCTTTTCACTAATCGTCACTTCATTGAAAATATTCGTGCGTATAATCAAATGTTTGCAATGACATCATTAGGTGCACAAGTAGACAGGTCTATAAACACTGGCCGTGGTCCTTATGTATTCAAAATTTCTGGGCAAATTTATCACAAGATAGGAAGCATGTGTCCAGACGAAGATGCACGGCCACAGTTTCTGCAGTTGTATATATACGATACAGAAAATGAAGTCGCCAATCGTTTGGAAAACTTTCAAAGGTCTGGTCACAGCTTGCGCACAGACATTGTAGAAAACTTGATTGATCTTCTAGACAATCATAACCAATTGGTGCAGCTCTTTAGAACAGCAAGGAATAAAATGGCCGAAGTTGATATTCCACAATTCAAGATCCGTTTATTTGGTGTCGTTGGTTCGAGGCAGCATGAATTGCCTGCAGGAGATTCTATTGGTGCTATTGTCTTTGAAGGTGGCCCAGATATGCAGACTGATTTTGATGTCATTATTGAACAACACGGTCGTGTTCTGCAATGAGTCAACAAATTAAACGCTTCTTATATGCCACTGCAATTTCCATTGATCTTTATCTTTGGTGAAGATGGCTATCATTTGGGCCGTAGATTATTAACCAGAGGTTCAACTTCTGAACAGGCGAAAAAAATGACAATGAAGATGTACTATTCATACGAGTTACACGATCGCTTTGATCAGTATAGCTTAATGAGAAGAAGTGGCAGGCTTTTCCAGCAGTATGTTGTCACTGCTTACTGTAGCATTGAACAATCAAGGATTGACTATATACGAGAGCACCAGGGCGACATTCGCAATGATTACATGGCTGGGCTATATGATGCAATCTCACGTGGTGATCGGGATGGTTCAGATGCAGGTTCAAGGATAATACTGCCTTCATCTTTTACAGGCGGGCCTCGCTACATGTATAGCCATTATTTAGATGCTTTGGCTATATGCCGTGTGCACGGGAACCCATCATTCTTTATTACTTTCACATGCAATGTTAACTGGCCTGAAATTGAAGAATATATGCAAGAGTTTCCGCATATAACAGTTGCTGACAGGCCAGACGTTGTCGATCGTGTCTTTAAAAGAAAGATACATGATTTGGTTATTTTCTTACGAGAATCAAAACCTTTTGGATATGTAGAAGCAGGTATGCTTTAAATTATATATGTGATCCTTACTAAAGATATTACATTTAGTTAGTACCTAACTAGGTCTCATTTCACTGCAGTTTTATATACAATTGAGTTTTAAAAACGAGGTTTGCCACATTGTCATTTATTGCTATGGGTCAGAGAAAGTCACCGTGTACAGAGGCACGAAGATGTGGACATGTATGTCTCTGCAGAATTACCAGACAAAGTGATTGATCCAGAAGGCTATAGAGTTATTACAGAGTTCATGATGCATGGACCGTGTGGCCTGGTCAACAAGTCTGCACCATGTATGCGATGTGGTGATGATTGTAGTAAGAAGTTTCCTAAACCTTTTTGTCCTGTGACATTCATTGATCAAAAAGGTTATGTGCATTACCGCAGGCGGGATTTAGGCACAACAGCATTAAAACAGAATGTCCTGCTTGATAACGGGTACGTCGTTCCGCATAACCGATCTCTATGCATGCGGTTCTATGCACACATCAATGTTGAGTACTGTGAATGGTCAATGCTGATAAAATACCTCTTCAAGTACATTTCTAAAGGCACTGACCGAATAGTCGCTCAGATTACAAGAACACTGGGAACTGCAGAAGCAACCACAAGTCAGCAATCATTGCACATTGATGAAATAAAGAATTTCCAAGATGCTAGATACATTGGCCCACATGAAGCATGCTGGAGGATTCTCGGATTCAGCATACATAGCAGAGATCCACCGGTCCAGATACTAGCAGTTCACCTTGAAAATATGCAACGCGTCACTTTTAGAAGGCAGCAGCAATTGCAGGCAGTTGTCGATAGTGAGCACAACAAAAGAACAACGCTAACTGAATGGTTAAAATATAACACTTACAATACAGACGGGCAACATCTAACGTATTTAAACTTTCCTAAAGAGTTTGCATGGTATAAAGATGGGAAATATTGGCAGCGGAGGCGGCGTACAACCAGCATAGCTATTGGTCGATTGACATATATCCATCCCAGCTCTGGAGACGCATTCTACTTGAGACTATTACTCTGCCATCAAAAAGGTAGAAAGTCATTCCGCCATATCCGTACAGTTGACGAAACTGTCTATCCTACAAATAGAGCAGCGTGTGAAGCAATGGGCCTTTTAGGTGGTGATCAAGAATGGAACATCGCTTTACAAGAAGCTTCTTTCTCAGCCACTCCATCTCAAATGAGAAATCTTTTTTGCCAAATCCTCATCTTTTGTGATGTTTCTAGCCCAGTTACATTGCTGCAGTCACATGTACATTCCATGTCAGAAGATATTCCTTTAATACTCTCAGAAGTATTACACATACCAAATCTTCATGTTAATGCGCAAGACTTAGAAGGTGGTCTTATGTATGAGCTACAGGCGATCCTTACTTTCTATGGAAAATCGGTTCAAGATTTTGGCTTTCATCTACCTCCACCTCACTTGCTACAGATCTTGAATAACAGAACAGTAATGGAAGAAAGGTCCTACAACCGTGAGCTTTTACGTAGTGAAAGTCAAAGATTAATCGCTCAATTAAACATTGAACAGCGAAGAATCTTTGACCAAGTAACACAAGGTCTTACTAATCACCAACAAAAGCTCATATTTGTTTATGGACACGGAGGCACAGGAAAGACTTTCGTTTGGAAGACCATAATTTCTAAGGTCAGGTCAGATGGAAAAATTGTACTTGCAGTCGCTTCTTCAGGTATTGCAGCTTTGTTGCTCCCATCAGGCCGAACTGCTCATTCACGATTCAAATTGCCGCTTGATTTAACTGACGAATCAGTGTGCACCATAAAAAAAAATACGCAGATGGCAGAACTACTTAAGCAGACTGATCTTATCATATGGGACGAAGCTCCTATGAATGATCGTAGATGCTTTGAAGCACTTGACCGTACATTAAGAGATGTAATGGATGCACCAACCAGTGTGTTTGGCGGAAAGCCGGTTATTTTAGGTGGTGATTTTAGGCAAACACTACCTGTCAAGAAAAATGCTTCAAAACAAGAAATTATCTCTTCTTCTATAACACTTTCATACTTATGGCCGTATTTCAAAATCATTCGCCTTAACCAAAATATGCGGCTACAGCAACCAGGCCTCTCACCTCACCAATATCAAGCAACTGCCACATTTTCTGAATGGTTACTGCATGTTGGAAACGGTACGATTGGGCAACCAGATGAAACCAATCCAGAAGATACAAGTTGGCTAGAGATACCACCAGCATACTGTATTCCCGAAAGCGAAACAGCTATCCAAGAACTCATTGATTTTATATACGACGACGAAACATTACAAGCACCCACTGCAGCATCGTTACAAGAAAAAGCTATAGTGTGCCCCAAAAATGAAACAGCCGATATCATAAATTCTACTGTCCTCGATATGCTAGAAGGAGATACATATACTTTTACAAGTATTGACGAAGCTACACCAAAAACAAATGATGGAGGAGCAACAGAGCTATTGTATCCTCAAGAATACTTAAACACACTTTCCTTTTCAGGAATGCCACCTCATAAGCTTCAAGTTAAAATAGGTGCACCTATAATGCTGCTAAGAAACCTAAACTTAGGCGGTGGTTTGTGTAACGGTACACGGATGATTGTTACTCAGATTTTTACGAGGCTTATCCAAGCAAAGATCATCACCGGCACAAGAATGTCTGAAAAAGTCTACTTACCTCGGATTTTGCTGATCAATAAAGATGAGAAACTACCGTTTGTGTTTAAAAGGAAACAGTTCCCAGTTAAGGTGTGCTACGCAATGACAATCAACAAAAGCCAAGGCCAATCCCTAAATAAAATAGGCGTATACTTACCTGAACCTATCTTTGGCCATGGTCAGTTGTACATTGCATTGTCAAGGGCAACATCTCCTAAAGGGTTAAAAATGCTTATCACACAACATCCAGGCAAAGATAAAAACACGACTAAGAATGTTGTTTACAAAGATTTTTCAGCCATGGTCGCGGCAGCACAGGTTCTTGATGGTTGCATTTACCTTTTAAAAATACATTTCTCCAAATGCCGCATATGTATACCAATCCACTTAGAATTGTTATGCTAAATGCTTACCTATTATTGTTAGTGTAAATAGCAAAATATTGTATCTATTATATGGTTACTTAGGTTTCATTTTTTAAATGATATCATGTGTACCAATCTACTTAGAATTGTCATGCTAAATGATATCATGAAACAGACAAAACATTACAATCAGCCACTGCATCATTCAAAAATTGTTATGCTAAATCATATCATCTATACCAATCCACTTAGAATTGTTATGCTAAATGCTTACGTATTATTGTTAGTGTAAACATACACTTAGATACACTTATCATTAACATAACGTTTTCAACATATAGGCAAATGGACCAGAGCTCTAGCATTGTTACATCTTCTACTTCTACAGGGAAACAAGTTGTCACAACATCACAAGACATCAGCCTTGCCAACATAAAAGAATCAGATACTGATAAGGGTATATGTGTAAAAGTATACCGAAAATGGACGCCAACAAACAAGCAAGGAAAACCGGTACTATTTTGTTGCGTGTTAATTGATCAACAGGTATACACGACTATCCTATCATCCAACAACAGAATTTCGCACACTTATATTCTATAAAATTAAATTTGTTGCTTACCATCCTATTTGCAGGGTGAAGTGATGAGGCGAAAAGTGTACCGCTTTTAAGGGGTCATTTAAGCCTTAAATCGTATTTATTTGATCAAATATTGCCCTAAATCGTTCCTTTTGTCATTTTAGGTACTTTTGAGGAGAAATCTGGAAAAGGAGGCATTTTGGACGTTTTTGGAGCATTAAAGTGAAGAAAACGGCAAAGTCTCAAGAATCGGCTAAAAGTTACTCTTGACGGCGTCACAATTAACATGGGACGGCGTCATGCCTTGGCAAGAAAAGTTGGATGTGAAATTTACTCATGACGGGCCAGTGAGTTTGCATGAGAATTCTGACGGCGTCACGCTTTAACTAAATCAAGGGCGTCACGGCTTAAATCATAAGGGGACGGCGTCACGTTCAGGATCCGACGGCGTCAAGCCTTGATAAGCCAGAATGGATTTTGGTAGAGCTAAAGAGGGACGGCGTCAAGATGGTCATCCGGGAACCCTAAAAGCGGCGAGGTGACGGCGTCACAATGCATAAGGTGACGCCGTCAGATGTCAAAGTCTATATATAGTTTTCTAATTTTTTGTCATTAAAGAGAGCTTATTGTGTGGAATTTTGGGATAAAACCCTAAGACGATTTTAGCTACTTTTTCAGGGCTTCTTGCCTTGAGATCTTCCATGTTTCATTGAAAGATAAGTTATCAATTAATCATTCAATATGTCTATGTGTTGTTTGATTCTATCTTATGCTTGTCTTTTGTTTAACATGTTAGGCTAATTTTATCTTGTGTTTGCTTAGATCTAATGAAACCTAGCTATTGATTATTGGTTGTTAGTGTGTTATTAGTTGTATTGGATGATTGTTTATCTATGTTAGGCTTAAGAAAACTGGCTAACTTCCTATTCGGTAACTTGCTTGAACGTCTTAAGAAACATGAACCAAACGCGTACTAAAGGTTTTTATGGTTGTATTTAATGCACAAGCGAATTCTAGTGATCCCATGTTAGGAGCTTCCTAGCCGGCTCGACATAGGAGTGAAGTAGGAGCTTGTAGAGTTTGGGGAAGTAAGTACGCCACCCCACGAATGGTATTAAGGAATACACCCGTCATCCACGCGATTAATACACACTAATTAACCGGTAAAAGATAGTTAGGGAGTAAGGAAATCTAAGTAAACACATTTCTCTACACATAAGTTTCTCACCACTTTTCATTTTTGTTATTTTATTTTATTTGCATTTGTAGTAATTTGGGTTAGTTGACTAGCAACTAATTCCGCCCACTCCTTCAAAACCCGAGATTTTACTTGCTTTCATAAAAACTATAAAAACATAAAAAGAATCTTCCTCAACCCTTAGACCTAATTAGAGTAGCCTTTCACACCTAACGAACACTATTCCCTGTGGAGAACGATCAATCCCCCGTACTTACCACTACACTATACTACATCGGTCAGGTACACTGCCTGGTGGGGTTGTAAGCCTCTTGAGATCCCTCGAGAGGTAAAACCTGTTGTAAGGTTGCAAAACCCACGCATCAAGTTTTTGGCGCCGCAGCCCGGGGAGTAGTTATTGCTTAGGTTGAAATTTTATTTTTATTAGGTCTACTCACAAGATTCCTATCAAGTGAGATATTTTCTTTTTATTTTGTAGCTTTCTCGTAGTCTATCTTTTCTTTGTGATTTTGTTTGTAATTTGCTTCAAATGGACTTTTCACTTAGATTTCTAAGATTGCAAGATATGGTTGAGTGGCTAGAACACCAAGAAGTTCAAAATACCTCATTTAGAGACACTTATGAATCATATGAGCCTTCACCTAGGATAGATTCTTATGAACAACCTCCATGTTTAGGATCTTGTTTTAGTGAGGCTAATAGGAAAAGCGACCTAGTTTGCCAAGGAATTGTGGATAGAGCCGTATCAATAAACCATAAGTTGGATGAAGCACTAGGTTTGTTTTTATCACTACCTAAGAAAATAATTGACGAGGATATAGGTGATCTTGACACGTGGAATGATGAGGTAAACACCATAAGCCCACAAAATACTCAACCATCATTTGAGGCACCCACACCGCCCGTGACTTACCCGGAAGAAGTAGAAGAGACTTTAGGAATCCCGATGGAGGTAGAATCCTTGGACCAAGCACCACTAGAGGATATAGGTTTGAATACTTATAGTGATAACCTTACTCTTAGTTCTAGGGAATTTCCTAGTGTTGATGAATTGGAACCTCAACCTTTACACAACTTTTCATCCTTAGATTTACATCTAGGAGAAAAAAGAGGAACCGACCCACCCATCAACCAATATTATCCGGGTAGTTTTAGGATGAAGGAAGCCATTCACTCACCCCCTTCACCTCACGTGGCATATTCACACCCTAAGGGTGTGTATCGCTACTTTCACCCGCACTTAATCCTAAGTGTAGGGAAAACCTCCCCTATTTTTGTTAAATAAGGGTAGAGTCAGGCTCGTGACTCGAACAAAAACAAGCGCTTATTGGGAGGCAACCCAAGCTTTATTTGCTTTATTTGTTTGATTGTTTGTTTATTTAATTTTATTTGTTTCCGTATGCATTTCTTATTCTTTTTGTTTACTGTTCATGTCTCAAATATAAATTGTGAAAATGCTTTATTTTGTTTTTAACTTCGTCTTAACTACATATAAAGGTATTTTGCAAAAGATAAGTGTAAGGGAAATCCAAATTTGTTTTTAAGAACAAGATTGAACATGAACGATAACAATGAGATATAAGCATGCATATTAGTATTTGTTTGAGTCAAATGCTTGTATCGAGTCATAATGAAGTTTTGCAGGAATTCCAGGAAGTAAGGTATAGGTTTTTCCAGAAATTTTCCGGAAACTTAACATGAGAATTCTGTCAGATCATTTCTGACGGCGTCAGGCCTTACAACCTGACGGCGTCAGGTTTTAATTTTCTGAAATTTTTGAAAGTTTTGTTTTCATAAAAAGTTTTTATTAAATCTCTAACTTATAAACTCCAGGAACCTGCAAAACATTCATTCCGCAAGCATTATATCTTTTATTGTTTTATTTCTAAGTCTGGAATTACACCTAGTTGTGAGTTGTCTTTGTTCGGTTTGATGCTTTGGTTTTTCGTGTTTGTTTTCTCAGGTTTAACAGGTTATTTTGGACAAGGAAATGTTTGTTGGATCAAGCTTATGGCGATGCATTAGTCATGGAGCTTCAACATTACCTTGGAAGAAGATCTAACCGTGTTACTTCATTATCCACCGAGCGAATCAGGGGAGTATTTGATTTCATTCTTTTACTTTATGCTTTTACATCTTGTTATTTGAACATTGGGGACAATGTTCATCTTAAGTGTAAGGGGGGGGTAAAAGTACGATATTTTAGAGAATGCTATTACGCTTGATTTTTGTTTGTTTAATAGTAGATGTGTAATAAAACTGAGAGAAATACTTGTTAAGGTAATTTTAGTGCCAAATTTAAAATTTTTTACAACATATAGGAGTGAAACTTTGATCTTAATGAGCGTCTCATGGATAGGAGTTATATGACTAGCACAAAAACCGTACCACTAAAAAATTTTCCACCCCCAAATATGTGAGGTTCGCCCCTAGAATTGGTAGGAAAAGCATTTATGCTATGATGTGTGTACCGGTAGCACTTAGATTCTAGAACTTGCGTTAGGACCATTCCAAGGCCACAAGTGAGACTACATTCGTGTAGTTAGATTTACTACATGATAAGAGGCATTAGGATTAACCCATTGTTTTACACCTGTGTTTTTGTTATAATTACGTTGGCTACATTGGTCAAGTAATTCTCCCACACCCTTTGCGTTGTACTCATTTTTAGTACACGATACCCCTAGTACACCCCTCAGAGCCTATCTTTTCGTTTCGACCTTTAAGCATTTTACTTAAAGGAAGAATTTGTTACACCCCACTAAAATGTACACCCAAATCGCCTTGGCCTACCTTGTATGTACTCATTTTTTGTGCATTATTGTGACAACATTTGTTTAAACCCAAGTTAATTATCTAATTGATTACATGGTTGCTAAGTCGAGTCATATCCTTGTACATATTGTTTTGGGACGATTGGGACTCATGGGTAAAGTACTAGTGTAAAGGAGTAATGGGGAAGAACATCATTTATTACCCCCATATGTGCTAAATGTTTTAAAAGTACTCCAAGTTTTTCGATTATCTTAATTCGAGTCATTAGATTAGTATTTGTAAAGTTATGTAAAAGTTCAAGTGTAAGGGGATGCAACGCCCCTTTGATGTATTATTTTGGATGGTAGGGTAAAAGTGTATGCAAAAAAAAAAAAAAAAAAAAAAAAAAAAAAAAAAAAAAAAAAAAAAAAATCAAGAAAAATACAAAAAAAATGAGAAAAAGAAAAATATAAAAAACATACGGACTACCATCCCGTTTTATTTTATGTTTATTTTATGTTTATGTTATTTTGTTTCTAGCTTAGATCGAGTCTAGTCTTGGCTTAGCAACATTGTATAGTACATGTAATTAATCAAGATCTTTAACTCGCCACCAGTAAAATATCCCGTATCCAACAAAACCGTGTTTTCCTTTTCCCTACACCTAACGTTATAACCCATTTAAAAGCCCTCTTTGATAGTTTATCTTAGGTGCTTACGCCTAGTGGAGGAGGTTTTCGATCCTTTCCCAAGCCTATGGTAATCTATTTGCTATGACAGGTAGTGAGAGATATTTTCCGTTTTCATTTATGAGATTTATTTTGATGACACTTGAGAGATGTGAGTATCTAAACACTACTTGTGAGGTGCTAGTATGTAATCTCCGTGCTTATTATGATTGAAGTGGAACGATTATTTGTTGTAATTACTTTTATGTTTGCATTAAATGACCCCTAACTTGTATTTTGATTAGAATAAAAGCGCATTTGCTTGAGGACAAGCAAATCTCAAGTGTAAGGGTATTTGATGAGGCGAAAAGTGTACCGCTTTTAAGGGGTCATTTAAGCCTTAAATCGTATTTATTTGATCAAATATTGCCCTAAATCGTTCCTTTTGTCATTTTAGGTACTTTTGAGGAGAAATCTGGAAAAGGAGGCATTTTGGACGTTTTTGGAGCATTAAAGTGAAGAAAACGGCAAAGTCTCAAGAATCGGCTAAAAGTTACTCTTGACGGCGTCACAATTAACATGGGACGGCGTCATGCCTTGGCAAGAAAAGTTGGATGTGAAATTTACTCATGACGGGCCAGTGAGTTTGCATGAGAATTCTGACGGCGTCACGCTTTAACTAAATCAAGGGCGTCACGGCTTAAATCATAAGGGGACGGCGTCACGTTCAGGATCCGACGGCGTCAAGCCTTGATAAGCCAGAATGGATTTTGGTAGAGCTAAAGAGGGACGGCGTCAAGATGGTCATCCGGGAACCCTAAAAGCGGCGAGGTGACGGCGTCACAATGCATAAGGTGACGCCGTCAGATGTCAAAGTCTATATATAGTTTTCTAATTTTTTGTCATTAAAGAGAGCTTATTGTGTGGAATTTTGGGATAAAACCCTAAGACGATTTTAGCTACTTTTTCAGGGCTTCTTGCCTTGAGATCTTCCATGTTTCATTGAAAGATAAGTTATCAATTAATCATTCAATATGTCTATGTGTTGTTTGATTCTATCTTATGCTTGTCTTTTGTTTAACATGTTAGGCTAATTTTATCTTGTGTTTGCTTAGATCTAATGAAACCTAGCTATTGATTATTGGTTGTTAGTGTGTTATTAGTTGTATTGGATGATTGTTTATCTATGTTAGGCTTAAGAAAACTGGCTAACTTCCTATTCGGTAACTTGCTTGAACGTCTTAAGAAACATGAACCAAACGCGTACTAAAGGTTTTTATGGTTGTATTTAATGCACAAGCGAATTCTAGTGATCCCATGTTAGGAGCTTCCTAGCCGGCTCGACATAGGAGTGAAGTAGGAGCTTGTAGAGTTTGGGGAAGTAAGTACGCCACCCCACGAATGGTATTAAGGAATACACCCGTCATCCACGCGATTAATACACACTAATTAACCGGTAAAAGATAGTTAGGGAGTAAGGAAATCTAAGTAAACACATTTCTCTACACATAAGTTTCTCACCACTTTTCATTTTTGTTATTTTATTTTATTTGCATTTGTAGTAATTTGGGTTAGTTGACTAGCAACTAATTCCGCCCACTCCTTCAAAACCCGAGATTTTACTTGCTTTCATAAAAACTATAAAAACATAAAAAGAATCTTCCTCAACCCTTAGACCTAATTAGAGTAGCCTTTCACACCTAACGAACACTATTCCCTGTGGAGAACGATCAATCCCCCGTACTTACCACTACACTATACTACATCGGTCAGGTACACTGCCTGGTGGGGTTGTAAGCCTCTTGAGATCCCTCGAGAGGTAAAACCTGTTGTAAGGTTGCAAAACCCACGCATCATGAAGCTATACAGGCAAATATTAATTTCCGTGAAAAAAACAAATTTGATGCAATCCTTCAGATTAGCAAAACTTACAGGATAACCGGCTTCGGCTTTCAGCCTGCAAGAACATGGATGCAGGTTGTTCCTCAATCACTTTCATTAGTTTTTGGAACACACACAGATATTAAGCCTATACCAGACACAAGCTTTCCAAATCATTATTTCAAGTTCAGCCAGTATCGAGAACTTTATTCAAAAGTAGATGTAAAAGAAGGCCTACTAACAGGTATACAATACATGCATATATAAAACAAGTATAGCTAATAGATCTCTAATTCGGTCCTACTATTTACAGATTATATCGGTTGTGTCCAATATGTAACTGGAATACAGCAATCACTGAAACCAACAAAAGATTCGGCTGTTTGGAGAGACATTGGTATTCAAAATTTAGAGTATGTATCTACCATTTATCTTTAAAAGTCCATTTTTAGATTTGCTCTTACAAATTCTTTGTCGTTCTAACAGTGGTCAAACAGTGCGTTTTACATTATGGAATCAGGATGCTCACGATTTTAAGAAAATAGAATACGAAAAAGCAGAACAACCAGTGATCATAGCAGTCAGTTCATGCTTTGTCAAAAACTATGGAGGTAACATGATTACTCTAAACTTATAATTAACCTTTTTAACTCACTTGCTTAACATCTCCTTAAAATAACACAGGCCTACAACTTTCAGCCACACCTGCAACAGCATACTATTTCAACCCAGACATAGCTGAATGCCATGAAATCCGCAGTGTGTAAGTCAGGAAAATAAAAAAGTTATATTGAGTTTAAAATTTTAAAAGAAACTAGAGTCACAACAATTAATGATACAGGTACAAACAGTTCATTGATCCACCAGCAATACTCAATGTCCAGCATGAAAGGTGTGCAGATGTGCTTCAAGAAAAGCTCAGAAACCGAGTGACCCTAGCAAATTTGGTTAGCGAAAATCCACACAACCAACAGGTAACCAGCAATTCTACTATACACATAATCAATTAAAACATTGATACACAGTTTATATTTTTGTACAACAGAATGTCCGGTTTACTGTCATTGCTACAATTGACAACATCGATACAACAAGAGAATGGTTTTTCAAGAAATGCCATGACAGTAAACGCAAAATCTCTCAACGCTTTCCGCACACCCATTGCAGCCAGCCAAACTCTGAAAGCGACATATCTTACAGGTAAACCACAGTATTTACACATTCATAGCTTAATATATACAAGTAACTCTTTATAACAAATAATTTGCATTATTAAAAAGCATTCTATATATTTTTTACACAGCTACTGCTTCAGAGTACAACTATCCGATAGTACTGCCAATGTAACAATGACATGTTTTAGCAATGAAGCAAACTCGCTGGTGAAGGATTGCAAAGAATTGGTACAAGCCATGCCTGACCAAAGTCCCTATCACTACCCAACGGAATTGCTTTCTCTGCAAGGAAAAGAAAATATTTTTCAACTTCACTTTGACCCAGAAAGTACCAAAGAAAAACAGCTTTTCATTCTCGATACATGTTGGGACAATACACCATCAATAACAGAACAGCCTACTACTGACGCCGAGGGAAGTGGAACAGTTCAACCCAAAGAACATCAGACTACACCACCAACACAACATACCCATTTACCTGAACCATCAAAATCAACAGCCCAACCTCAAAAAAAACCTACTAGGAAATCCCTTTTCACAGAAAACAAAGATGCAGCCACACCACCACCACCCAAAAAAACCAGAAAAAGAAACTAATCATTGCAACCTTTCAACCTACAAATGCAACAGAACATCGCAGATCATCCATGTATAATATAACCTACGTATGTGCAGACTACTTTCATATGCTTTAAACGCAATAACTTATGTAAATATATATCACTACTACTTAGCACCAATCATGTAGGCAAATCTCTGCCATAGAACAGTCAAGTCATTATCTCTTTTGTATAACGCATATATGCGCATGGCTTTACCGTTAAATAAATAGTAGGCCTGCTCTTTGGTACAACATATGGCTCCCAAATCAGTTATCTCAGTGTTCTAACATAACTCAACTTCCAAATATATCCAGCAGTACCAAAAAAAAACCAATGTTACACAGGTTGCAAACATATAACACATCAAAAAACCAAAACACAAATAATGGAAAAAAAACACAAATTAAACTACATAATAACACTTATATTTATACATAAAAGCTAAAAGAGTTCATACATACATAGAGGCATATTCAGTACCTCCCCAAAATTCGCCCAAAAGCTTACACATAAGTCAAAGATAAACATTGTAGCAAAAGACACCAACAAAAGAACACTTACATACCCTTAAGACTACCAAACCTAAACAAGCAACCTAATCATGTAGATCCATAGCATTTATATGATGATCCTTCTCCAGCCTTCCTTCTCTTGCCAAATCAAGCACACCAACCAAACCTTCCAACATCCTAGCATTTCTATCCACAGTCTCATCCATAGAATCAAGCACATCCCCAGCAACTTCATGAAAAGGACTAAAAGTCTCAGTTTCAGCAATCAAAGCTTGACGGTTCTCAGCAGTTATACGCAACTCATCACATAATTCTCCAATACGTTGAATCAGTATTTCCAGCTCAGCCCTCTCCTGACCGAAGAAAAACCTAAAACAATCTTGCAATCTATCCGACCCACAAGCCTCCTTCAGTTGTTCAATGTGCGGCAGAGAAGCCATTGTTTGATCAGATGTAGAGTAGTTATGAAAATGCTTTTAGGTTATAATAATAGATAAGTAAATCCTAAAAAAAGAGCGTTCCTTATATAAGCGGAGATAATTTTCCATGTTATATCCGATTGTCTCTTTGATATTTATCAGAATGTTAAATCTTCCAAAGAACCACGAAAAAATCACACAAGACCTTTTTCAGTTCCACTCCCATGCAACAACACAATGCAATTAAAAAAAAAAAAAAAAAAAAAAAAAAACTATAAAAAAAAAAAATTAGCTAAAAAACTAAACATCTTATAAAAAAAAACATTCAAACACATTAAAAAAAAAAAAACACTTATATTGTAACGTTACATTTATTAATATTACACAACTGTTTTTTTTAATAACTTTTCAAGCCAAATAAACATTAGCACTTATATTGTAACATTGCATTTATTAATAATATACAACTTTTTATTTTAATTATTTTTCAACCATTTAAAACGTTGGCCGAAAAACAGGCACGCCCGCAACGCGGCGTAAGTCGCCCATCTCGTGAATAAATAAATCATAAAAATATAATTAATTATTCAAACCATTGAGACTCTTACGTATTGTGTGCAATCCCGAAGTCTCGTGTTCTAAACCGGACATACGAATATTAATTATTATCCATAAACTCTAACAGCTCCCACTTGGATATTCATTAATATTGTAATGACATGGGTTAGTCTAGCTTAACAGCCCCAATGCCCCCAGATCGACTCGAGTATGGTTTTCCTGGAAAAAACCACGTGATGATTAAATCATCATACTTATCCTTTTGTTTCTAATACCGCGTTAATATAGATATGGATCAAAGTCATTACATAATTAACTATTCTGTTTCTCGTTATTAATAATTGATCAAGATTACCAAAACATCTGAACGTATTCCAGATAGACTTTGGGTGTGGCCATACAAACATCTTGTCAACCCTACGAGGGGCCCAGCAGTATTATACTTCAAAACAAATTTGAAGGAACAAATCCTTTCTTGACTACGAGCATAACCCTCGAACTTTGCATCACCTCCGAAAATAGCCCTTATAACCACCTGTTACGGATAGCGTTAGACTACCATAAATCAACTAATTCATTATGAATTATGCCTCAAGTCATGTTCCACATACTTGTTGACAAAGCATAAATCAACTAATTTTGATCTATCGGAATTTTGAGAATACTTATTTCAAAAATGAAATTCTTTTATGTGTGCATTCATCCATCATGATATTGCCACATAATATTTCATAAATTGCATGACATCCTCAATCGCAAATTTATGACAATTAAACTACCAAACCTTGTAGTTAAAGTATTCTAATTCTCTATGTATAATGCAACTATGCTCATATTGAGCATAACTAGTACACATGGTCTCCTAATAAGGACGAGCTCCCACCATGACTAGTATTGAGTGTCATCTCAATCTTACTAGCATCATTGTTTCAAACAACAATATGCTCTTTCAAAGTTCCCGTAAACTTTAATATCCATCGTGTAATGTTTGACATCTACAAATCTTACAAGATTTGTCATCTATATCAACATCTTGCCATACGGTTCTTATTTAGAATTTTGGAGCAAATCCAAGTTGAGGATGTAAATTCTAAACCATATCCATTACACTTAGCTATCTAATAATTTTCAATTAGATACTAATGTTGTCAATCATCTTGCATCCAAGTATGATACATCAAATAACATGATGTACATGAATAATCCTTTCGTCAACCTTAGATTTATTCATGTCATATCTTTTCAAAGATATGTTTCTATCTAGCCTTTCTAATAGAATATCATGTTTATTAGAATCAGTTATCATACCGCTTATGTTTATAACAATAAACATATACTTCAAGGTTTTATTTTCTAAATTTCCACGTGAAGTTTCATTCCAAACCAAGACTTAATATTTCAACGTTAATGGAATGGTACTTCCTATATGTTATACAACATATATGAAATAAGAAAATAAATATAGCACTCCCACTAGCTTTCAGGAATATTAAGAAATATATTATTTAATTATAAATCAACACTAGGATTTAATAACTAAAAATAAGTATATCTTCTAAATGCATGCATTAATCCATTTACAAATGATTTGCATTTTGTATACTACTAAAGATTATTTGAATTCAAATACTCCTTTCAATTACTTTCCGTCCTCGCACAAGTAATTACCCAAGAAAGAGATTTGATATTCCATTATTAATTTCATATAAATGAAACTAATAATGACAATCATAATCTTTATACATTTAATGTGCTTAGAAAAAATTTCAATCACATTTAATTGCTTAAGTGTGATTGATAATCTTTTCACATATTAAATATGTATACAAATTTGTCCATTATGATTTCTACACAAGAATTTAAATCTCTAGGATTTCCATTTCCTTTGTAGAAGTTCATCTGCATTCTATAGTGTAACTATAGAGTTCAAGATTAACTACGTTACCAACTAGTTATCTTTTTGGACTGCATCTAATTATTCATAGTATGAGTAATTTGCCAAATAAACATTTGCAATTTCTCAACATGATCAACAGATTCACCATGATCCTGTTACTCATAATTCTCAACATATTCTACAAATATTTGAGATATCCTTGCGGATCTATGAAATGAGAATTCCATTATCTTTGAGATTTAACACTAACATGTTAAATCCTCATTATGATTTTGCTAGTGTATTTTAGAAGATTATGTATCTTGTAATTTTATCTTTTGAGGATAAAACTCCCACTTGCCTTTTGCAATTTATAGATTATCTATAAATACTTAGCTAACAGAGCAACACAAACTTTTTCTCTTTTGGGACTTTACAAATACATATTGACAGTTCATAACCTTAATTTGTTAATGACCTACTCATAAGTAGTTTAACAAATTTTGAACTTCAATTTTAAGACTTAATGTAATTCATCACATTCCATAATAAATGGTGTCTTATTAAACTTCTAGGTTGGAGCCTAATTGAGTATATTCAATCCTTACTCAATTTTCTAACCTTGATATCTTTTAGGAAGAATAGAATATATAGTTATCTCAAATCAAACAATATAACAAGAGTTTGATTTTCCTAACTGAACATACCATAAACACTATATATTTCATTAGGATTAATATTGTAAGTTAATCTTACAATATGTGAGATAAATATATTTCGTTTTGGCTTACCTATTTTACCAACTAAGTCAATTTAATGGTACAATAGAATTTCCAAGCCAATTGCATATTTTATAACATAAGTACTTCTGATCAAGTCACTTCATGTCTATATCTTACCAAGAAGACATAACTGTTATAATCTCAATTTACGTTATAAGTCATTAATCAACTCAATGACTTCTTGTATATGTCTTAAAAAAAACATAACAAGATAACGACTTACTTTGTTATAAGTCTTATAGCAATAAAAGACTTCATATTTATATCTTTATATAAAAATATAAATGTGCATAACTAAAGTAATTATGAACACCACCATTGGTTTCAATCGTTATTTCAAGTTAATTTATTACTTCATATATTTATGTCATTCCAAGAATACATAAACATTCAAATTATGAAGTAGTATAAGATTACTTCATTTATTTATGTCATTGCAATAATACATAAATATTCACATTTGAAGTAGTCTTATTTACATATCGACACTTGTTCTAATAATTATCTAATTTTAGAAACTTGTAAATTAACATAGTTTCATCACATCAGCTTAGGCTGCTAGTAATGAAAGTATGTAATTTACCTTGTCATTAATATCTATTATCAAGTATACACTGACGCTAGATATTAACTTCAAGTGTTCTATAACTAGAATGTGAATAAACCACATTAGAACATTGATCTCTTACCATACAGTCAAGAGAACCCTATAAATCATATTCCTTTATGTTGTTGCTTGCACACAATAAAGATTTCTCCCACTTGTGCATGGAACAACATCACGTATCAGATAAACAACACGTCAATAGTTTACTTATTTGATCAATATGATTGTGTCATAGATATAAGTAGATATAGAATCACCTCGTCTAGTAAGGAAACGTACACGACTATCCTTAATACCACAAGTGTCTATAATTGGAAAGTATTTATCTCAAGAGATTCTAGAGATAATACGGGTTACTACCAAGATATCAAGACTTGTAGCTCCCACTGAATTAAAGATCACTACATGAACTCATTATTCAGTAATTACAACACAATGCTCCCACTGGATTTGACAACATTGTAAGTGTTGCATAACCAGTAAAAGCAAATAGCGTGCTGTTTACTTTCCTACACCTTTGATGAATCCCTTACGTAACATTACTAAGGTACTCAAAGAATGTATTCTACTTTTTCAATGATGGAATATCCATCAATACAATTAACTTGAAAGAATTGGGTATGCTATTTCTTCCTTAGTTAGGTCTACCATCCCCATCATGGTATGTAGCACCTTTAAATGGTTAAAACACAACAACTAGATCAATCATCCTAGTTTGCCTTTTACCAATTTCACGGTAATTAGTCTAGCTTCTAATTTAATAACTCCTAACCATGCAATTTCTTAAAAAATTCGCCATGAGTTATTTCTTAGAATTTAGACAATTCTAATTTTCCTATTATACCTTTCTCGTTCATGAAAGGAATAGGATTAAGTCTTATTCTTCACACGGAAAGTAGACTAGGTTTATTCGTTTAGTCAAGTTGACTCCATCTAAACCCCTACGGGTGCAGATCAACTTTCCACTAAAAGAAAACCACACGTTTACGGTTTTAACGTTGCATTAAATACATTAAAAGAATTTTCAAAATTCAATTTTAGTATTTTCGATAATACTTTTCAAGAAAATTAAACACCCACGATAAATAAAATTTAACCATTTAATTTTCATTGAAAACTAGGATCCAAATTGACGTCGTTTCATCACATCAGCTGAGGCTGCTAGCAATGAAAGTACTCAATAAGGTAGAGCTACACTCAATTGCCAATATACAATTGCAATTCCTAGAATCATGGGACTTACATATTTTGCCAACATCAGTTGCAAATGTAAGCATGTTTCATCCCCAAATCTTTATGCCTTGACGCCGTTTCATTACATCAGCTGAGGCTGCTAGTAATGAAAGTGCTCAATTAAGTTAACCAATTTAGAAACATGTAAACTTGACGCCGTTTCATCACATCAGCTGAGGCTGCTAGCAATGAAAGTGATCAATTTACCCTTTGATTCCCATTCTTTGAATCATTACATTCAGCTGAGGCTGCTAGCAACGATTGAATGTAACCTCAGGTGTTTCCGTATTAATTGGGTGGCATATTACTTAAATTTAAGGGTATTTTATTTTTGATGTTATGTAATAAAAAAGAAATATGTACAAGATGTCATGCATTCATCTTGTATCATATGTTTTCTACAAAAACCATTTACCAATTCGCAGCTTAAAAATCAACAAAATTTTAATTGATGGCATTGAGAAACTTACAACATTGCCTTAAGATGCTTCGTACTTTATCATGGTGTACTTGGTAAGTATAATATTGACGTACAGGCGAGCGGAGAGGCAAACGTCCGCCCGAAGGCTAATTAAAAACACGCCCCTTTCGGATGACAATTTAATGTCAAGCCTCCTTATACCCACTTTATAGTTTGTCAATATTAGGTCCGCCGCTTCGACCATTTTTGTACAGTCGCATCAATCAATTAAAAACTTTAAGATTTAAAGCTTAAAACATTTATGTAGTAAATTATTAAATTGCTAGTCTCGCCTGGGAGCAAATTACCGTGCGAAGCGAACCACTATCGGCACATAAGACTTGGCAATAAATTATTTACCACAAAGGTTTCATAGTTATTAGGTTCATTTATTTTTTTTATTCAAAAAAATTACCCTCTTTGATGTTTACAATCCATCATAATTAAAACACAAAGATCAAGTAATTAAAAAATAAACAAACACTTAATAACACATATATGATCATTAACAATATCATATAGCCACATGCAAACCTTTTGATAAATCCTATTAATAATTTCTATGTGAATTTTAATGTATGTAATTAATAAAACTCCCATTGGTTTTCGAGCTCATTGTGTCCAATGGACCACAGACGCCAAATAACTTGGCCGCGTAAGTTTTAATTAATTAGATACCACGTTGCACATAACCAATTAATTAATATATTTAATTAGGGTCTTCCCTAATTTTAGATTTATCTTAAAAAATATGTAGCAACTAGACATCAATTATCATGACAAAACATGCATGTTTTTGTCATGAATCCCCATATTGCACTTATAATCATGTAAACACATATTATCAAGTCAATCATGTACGCATACTAAATTAATGACTTCACTAAGGTACTCATTAATTTTCACATAAAATTGCATGCAATCCTAGGGTTTCTACAAGTTTTATAAAAACATAAATTTTTTTTCCCGATGAACAGTAACTGCCGATGAACAGTACTACCCGATGAACAGTACTACCCGATGAACAGTAACTACTCGATGAACAGTACTTTCGATTATAAAAAAATAAAAATAAAGGTTTTAATAAAACTTAGAAACCACAAAGTATGCAATAATCAAATAGATCTAATTTTATGTGTTTTTAGTAATTAATTACAAGGGTATAAACAGGCTCTGATACCACTGTTGGAATATGTGAATCATAAAACTATAAACACATAAACATATAATATCAAGCACGCAGCGGAATAACAAGATCTACAATACATGTAATTAATTAACTAAATATAAAAGTGATGCGTACCTTTTGATTCCTAGCAAGAACAAGGAATCGTGCACTCCAAGAACAAGATATAAACCATAATAAGGGTTTAATGGGGATCGACTACACCTTAGTCGAATAGGGAAAAATAACACAAGCTAAAGGAAGCTTGTACTCCGTCTTTGTACACACGTAATACTAGCGTTTCAATGGGAAAAGCTAGGTTCTATATTCACAAACACAACCCTAACTTGTATTGAAGCTAGATCGAAAATCCCAAGGAGTTTGGGAGTTAAATTCCGATCGGCCACAAGGAGAGGAAGAAGAAAAGAATAGGGTTTTTTGATTGGAACAAGATTATGGATTAACAAACATAATGGGATTGTATTTATAGGCTCCTGATTTCTTGTTCCCTACTCCAAAAGTCGAAACCCTAAGCCCATACACATGGGTCGGCCGAATCTAACCCAAGGGGAGGGTTCTAGATTCTTCTATCCTTCTATTTCACTTTTAGTCCTTTATTTAACGAGTGTTATCCAAACCCCGTTAAATATTAATGACCGTTAAGTGGTTTGTGTGTTACCCTTTTTTGTGAATTTGTGTGTTTTGGAAAACCCTTTTGGGATTTAGTGAAAAGAGTGGAGTTTTGTTAAGAACATTGATTGTAACTATTTGGGGATTTAGGGTTTGTGTGAAACCCATTTGTGTTTTGTCAAAAAAATCGGATTTTTATCAAAAAAATTGCCTCCTTAAAGAATACATAGTTGTTCCTGAATCTAGATAAGTGTTGCTAAATTCTGAATTTCTTAGTTATGGAACTAAATCTCAGAGTGTACTAAAATTGGTGTATACATGTCGATCTTTTTCAATGCCAGCTAGAAATAAGATATCAAGTGGCAGCCAATACATTGATTTGTTAGCTTTAATGGTTTGCTCTACATTCTTGCATCTAATTGTCAGGATCAGAAAATTTTTCCCTGATAGTACTTATTATTCTAAATATTGTAAGACTCGGAGAGCTAATAAAGTAATTAGAAAAATAATTACAGGAACAGGAAAATGCACTCTGGCGAGGAATGCAGTCAAGGTGCCAAATGTGTTGTTCAGTGGTTTCATATGTGAAATGTCGTTGCGGGTTACGTGTTGCAGAGGCTACAAGCATGTGATCCTTATAGTCACTGTGCAGGGCTTTTCGAGACAATCATTAAGGTACATTTTCCATACTTTCACTTGCTTAGAAACAGTAATTAGCCTTATTAAAAAATTAGGGGCACCAACGAGTTGAGGGGATCCAGCCGTTTTGCCATACAGGAACAAAACTGCTATTTTGACAACAAATTATGAGATTTTTAACTTCACATTTTTAGAAAGAAAAGCATTTCATTGATATTAAATCTAAAGTGTTCATATCAATTGTATATTTGTTTTGTATTATGTTTAGCCTTTTGTTTGTTTGATTTACAGAATGGAGTTAGGAATACAAGAAAAAAAAACGGTTGTAATGACCTTGCCGAGTTGATTCTAGACGATTGAGGCCTTTTGATTTTAGTATGTGATCTGATGCATCCATCGACAATAGTCCAGGTAAGTTGCTTCATATCGCTCAGAGGGAAATATCATATATTCATTATTTTTTTCATCAACCATTATATGTGTCACAACACTATTGGTAACAACTTTTTTCAATGTGGTTCAGCTCAGGGTTGGTCCACCTTCAAAACTTATAGCAGCGTCATTCGCGTTGGCCAAGGTAATGGCTTAGATTTATATTTGCAGTTCACAGTTGTTATTCGGTTACACACGCGTTCCTCTATGTGCTGCCACCTTTTAATGTTTTGTTGATTTTGCAGGTGTAAATAAGCCATTGCAAAGTAATGAACTTACAAGTACACAAGAAGGCGCGCGAGGTTCCTTAGAAGCTGTTGCTAACAGGATTGGGGGTCAAGTTGAGAATGTGATATGTTATAAAAAAAGGTAGCTAAAAGTATCGAATTTGCCGATTTGGGAAGTGTCGTAAAGTTGTAAGCTAACAAAAGTGAGCTTCTTGGTTTTTTTATATGGTAATATGTGAATAAGGACCCAAATAAGCTAATTCCAAACACCCTCATGTCGAGAGCTTAGTGCCTCATGTTTTAAGAAGACAATAAGTTTTTTTGTATGTTTCTATTCTTATGTACTTATGTGCTGAGTTTAAGAAGGTGTGTTTGGATTAGTATGTTTAGATGGCTTCTTAGTTTATATTTGGTCTTTCTTTTAGCTTTTTTTCATTGGTTAATCTTTTGCCCTTTTTTTTTTTTTTTTTTTTTTTTTTTTTTTTTTTTTTTTTTTTTTTTCACATATGAATCTGGAAAATAATTCTAGGCTATGTCTAGATAACTAGATAAGGTTACTATAAAGATATGGTGACTTTATTGCCTCTACTCTTGGAACCGGGATTATGAAAGATAAAGCTGAGGTTATTCTTTTGCAGGTATGATTAATCAAACTACGTCGAAGTTTAGAATTTTTGTTCAGGTTCACTAATAATACATTATTTGCAACAGGTTTTCAATTCAATATGTGATATTTGGGTTCTATATGTGAACGAATGGATGAGAACCTGGAATTGTTGTGCGTTGATTTAAACGAGCACATATATGCAAAGGTTGGACGGCAACATCTGAAGGCGATATTTCTCTGTAAGGTAAATCTGTACGGTCTTGAGTAATGAATTAACAATTTTTACAGACTTGGAGAATTAACAATTTACTCTTATATGTAAAAATGTTAAAAGAACTGTCTTTGTGAACGGTTTAAAATCTGATGTCACATTAGCGGCTGTTTACAAAGAACACGGGAAAGTAAGACCCAAACCGTCATTTATATCTTATTCCAAGTGAAGAAACAGACTCATCTTCTTTGCAGGTTTGTTTATATATACTTTATGCTGAATTTATGGTTTATAGTGTGATATTGTTTAAGGATTTTGTATATCTTACTGTTTTTTTTAGGTGGATTAACATAGGCTTTTGTGAACGGGGTATGTCGAATACACAAAATTAAACTGAATTATTGATTTAATATAAACGATTAAAGACTGTTTCTTTATGATTTATTAGCATTACTTAGGAAATCGGTATGAGAAATCAGAGCGATTTACTGATGGAAGTAACAGATGGCCCATGATCAATAAACAAACCTTTGTTGCCTTCTTTTCATACTATTTTTGCAAATAAGTTTGCGTTTTTACTCTTCTTTCTTTTTGGTTTCAGCTTTTGGTGTCTCTGGGATGAATGAAGACCAGAAAAGTGGCACAACAGTGCATACCACCTGTATAAAAAGCCCTTTTGTTAAACCCGAAAAATCAGTATCTGTAACCTCAACATACGAACCAAGTGCAGCCTCGAGATGCCCGCCTACAATAAACGCCAATGCGATAGTAGACATACCAAAAGCCATTAACGACCCTTCACAACCAGGTGGGCATAACTTCGCCATCAGAACACTAAAAGGTAAGATCTTGAAGAAATATGAAACCTCAAGAACTCGAGAAATAATGACAATGCAGAATGAGTCGGGTATACCTATTATTTGATAAAATACGATCACTAATAATGCATCCGATGCCATTAAAACCGCTATTGTTAACTGAATAAATGAAATTAGTTTTCGTGGTGGAATTGATTTCAAGTATCGGTTATATACAACACCCCATAACAACATAGCTACTTGACCAAACACCTTTGAAATTCCTAAAACCGATGATTCAATCTTTAGATGTTGCGTTTGGTAGAAAAACATTGTCCGAGTTAAAGCTAGAGTTATAGCATAAGATGCTGCAAACCATGATATCGGCTAATGAATCTCAGCTTTTTGCAGCACTGATAACAGTTCGGAAAGCTGTTTTTTGATACCATGAGTAGATGAGCTTTTTGTTTTATAGGAACCGTGTTGCAGCTATATATGTACATTACGCTTTACCTTTTCCTTTTTTTGGCTTATCAATCTTTCATTGCTTCGCATGATTAAAACATGTTAGGTTGTAAGGATGCTAATGTAATCTCATATATGGTTTTGACAGGAAGAATATGGGCGGTTCACAATATATTGTTTTTTGACTGTATGATGTGAGGGAGGCGTCAACACGACACACGACTACACGAGGAGACAGTTTTTGAACGACTTTTAGGTATGGCCATTTTTGGTTGTTTGGTCATTCATTCTATATCAATGTTATCTATGTTAATGGTACCTTTTCCGGTTGTCTGTCATAAATTCTTTTGTGTTGTGTAGATTTGCATGGTCAAATGCTTCATCTCCGTGCGAAGGTGAAGGAAAGATTGAGCAACTGAAAAGATTATCAGGCATTTATGAAGTGCATTGAGCAGTGCTGTACAGATAATACTACGTGACCACAACTGCAAGTGCAGGTAAATCTATGCCACTTTTGTCCCTGAGTGTTTCATGTCATCTATTATTTTAAAATTTTTGTCCACAATGTAGATGTTCGTTGCTTTAAGCAAATTGAGACAATTGATTGTATCTTGGGCGTGTGACTTTGTATTCATTTAGACTAATATTCACTGTTTAATTAGATGTTCCTTATGGCTGTGAAAAGCAGTTACCTCAACAACTTGACTAATTTGTGCTTTTGTCCCTGAGTGTTTCATGTCATCTGTTATTCTTATATACTTAAAAGAGTTTGGCCACAATGTAGATGTTCGTTGCTTTAAGCAAATTGAGACAATTGATTGTATCTTGGACGTGTGACTTTGTATTCATTTAGAGTAATATTCACTGTTTAATTAGATGTTCCTTATGGCTGTAAAAAGCAGTTACCTCAACAACTTGACTACTTTGTGTTGCATGCATTCCGATAAAATGTTCTTTTGGACAAATTTGGTAATTTTAAAGAAAGTTCTGTTTTTGTTAGGGTATGCCATGTTTCGGGCCTGAAGAAGGGGCTAAAATGCACCTATTTTGGAGCTGAAATACAAATGGGATTAGGTCCTCAGATGAGTATGCTTAGCTGCTAATATCGGAGCTGCAGTGGATGTTGAAAGGGACTGTAATGGGTATGTTTGGGTGGGTTTGGCCGATGCAATGGGTTCTGATCTCCGAAAGCCAGCACGTTGACTTTGAAACAGGTGAGTTGTTCTTAGCGACTGTTATTAGCTGCAGTTGCACACAAACACAAATACAGCCACACACATACAATTGAAAGAAGAGGTAGTAACTGCTGTCGTTAATCTCAATTCGTAGACCATCAAAGAACTATCCAACTAAGAAATTTTACTCCATACCTTTAAAGTTATAAGCCCAAAGTAAAGTACATGCCCCTAACCAATTTTACTCCATACCTTTTGATGCAATTTTCCCTTTTTATAATGTTACTATGTATCTTATGAAATTGGTCATCATAACAAGAACAAAGATATGGATTCGTGATTTTAATTTGTGGTTTTGTGCAACACAGTGTTCATGTGGCAGCAAACAGACTCCCCCAGGAAGAAGCTCCACACCTCTACCTCTGCCTGTTGCTGGAAAACCATTCATCAATGAACCAATCAGAGATGTTTTTGAGGTGCCAATTTTCCTTAATATTACGGGTAGTATAAATAAATACTTTGTATATGTATCCTGATAACTTCTTCAAATCATCATTTTGAATCATAGTATGTAAATACTGATTTGGATTTTTAATTTTGTGACTAAAAGGGGTGTTTATGCTGGACAGAAATCCAAGATTTCTTCGACTCAGGTGGAGACGGGGATCGCGCATTAGGTTAATAGGATGTTGCCATCTTAGTTGCTTTGATGATGTTGTATATGTACAGATGGTTGTAAATGCGAATGTCTGACAATGTATAGTTCTATAATCTGTGAATGATGGGGCTGATTGTGTCGTGCTGTACATTATCTTAAAATGTAAATGCATTTAGGTTGAGACTTGGATATATGAAATGATTTACCATTGTAGTACGACGTTAGGTAGTACGACGTTAGGTGTTGTAACTTTGTGGCTTAACAAGTAAATACTACCAACTGTCTGTAATATAATGATTTGGATTGTACATGTATGCATTTTTTATATTCTCAGTTATAATAATTTAAGCCTTTTTTAGCAACTTCATTTAAAGCTAACCCGCACCCCCGCCAGGCCGCAACGCGGCCGGCCGCCGCTTTGCTTGTTCTCAATATAATATATTAAATCGTTAGCCCATTAGTTTAGCCTCTCCAAGCCCAAACGTAGCCCGTTTGGTTGCCTAATCTACTGGATAATAACAGAGGTGCCGCCTATCCAAAACCTTCCACACAGCCCCATTAGTTGTCAACGTTTCCAGATAAACATCACCGCCACTAAACCCACGGTTTGGATAAACTTCGCTGTCTCCTCTTCGCCGACGTCAACTCTTGAAGTAGTCGGCACATCCCCGTAACGATCGGCAACAGGGATGGAGCAATGACCGGTTGATGAGGAATAAAGAAATAAATTGGTAATGAACTACAAATATTTTATTTTAGGGGTGGTGTTAATTTCTGTTTTTGATTCTTGATTAACGAGATAATTTTTGTTTTTCAACCTAAAAGGCGCCACCACAAATGTTAGGCCGTTGTTTGTTGAAATCTCTACCGAAATCAACCTGATTTGAGGTAAATCTGTTATCCGATTTTCTTATTGTTCTTTGATTTTCATTCTATTAATGTTAGTTGTAATTCTTTGATGATGGTTGTTCTTTAAATCTACTTTGGTTGTTTTGGTTTCAATAATCTACTGTAGAACAATTGCCTCTATTCTTATTAGGTTATATGTTCATACAATTAATTTTTTTCGTTTTGTGTTATTTATTAGGGTTATCAAGGGAATTGATCCTGTATCAAATATGTTTAAGCAGGTTCGTAATATACTAGACACAATTTTATTTTATTTATTAAATTATTTTTAATTTGTTCCATGTGTAATTGTGTTTTACAGCATGTCATAACTGGAGGCAAGAAATTGTTATGTTCATTTATATTGTAGAAAAGTTGTATGGTGTTATAATGTCGAGATTGATGCACCTCTTCAGTTTGGAGAGCCGAGCTGCTTCCGCAATCACAATCCGTAGAATCTTCGACTAAGTGACAGTGCTGTCTATAGTTGATAGTAAGGGAAAAAATGCTCACCGAGTGTTATTATAATTTTATACTTAGCATATTTATGCAGAATGTTCTTTGCTCATGTTAGTAAACGAAATTTGCTATTATATGTGTTTGCAGATAATTTTGAAGATAAAGAGAAGGAGCTACAACATTGTTCTTTGCAATAGAAACTCGATAACGAGCTTAAAGAACTGGACAAAAGACTTGAGCAAAAGGAGGTATATGTTTGGTTCTTAATTGCATTACACGCAAGCTTTTGTCCTGTATTTTTAATTGTTAAGTGTGAATGGAAGTTTACATAGTCTCTGCTAATATCTTTTCCACAAATTTGTTAAATACATGAAAGCCTAAAATGAAGCGGGTTGCGGGTGGTGATACTTCTGTTCTAAAGCAACATTATGAGAAGAAAGTTCAGGACTTGTAACAAGAGAAGCGGAGTTTGCAGGTTTTTTCGCACTTTAGTTCTTGAATTCTTCTGAAGTTATAAGCAGAGAAGTTATAACTTTGTTTACTTATATTTCTGATTGAATGACAGAAAGAGATTGAGCAACTTAGGTGCAATCTTGCAAACATTTCCTCCACCTCAGATGACAGTACTCAGAAGTTGAAGGAAAATTATCTTCAGAAACTGAACTTTTTAGAACCCCAGGTGAGTCAGTTATCTTAGAAACCGCAATTAACTTTACTTTAGTTGATGAAGCTTCTTTAAGTTAATATAATCATGTTAAAAATCGAGTAAAACCGATCTTTATATCAATACGAAGTTTTACCAAATAAGAAACTAATATATGATACTGTAAACATGTTGCAATAATTTATTGTGTTCAGGTTTTGGAGCAATAACTCTATAATATGTCTTAAATACTAATCTATGGATATCAGGCTGCCGAATTGAAAAAGAAGCAAGATGCTCAAGCAAAACTGTTGCGACAAAAACAAAAGCGTGATGAGGCAGTAAAAAAAATTCAAGATGAGATTCATACAATCAAAACACAGAAGGTCCGTTTTCTGTTTTGAAGAGGCTGTTTAAGCTAGACCAATTAAATAGTATATGTTTTTACTAATAAACATATACTAATAAGTTGATTTGTGGCTTTTGTTTTTCTAATTTAAGGTTGTTTGATGTTGTACAAATACAGGCTTCCGTTGTAAATAGATGGCTGATCACTTGACTCTGGATGTGAATTGACCCATTAAAAGGAACAAGAAGATGGAGGGCCCCTCATCTTTTGATGCAGTTGCTGTTGTAGTGGATGAAAGCCGGCCTTCATACGATGACGAGGAAGCACCTGTATTATCGATGGCAGAGTGTCGTATTTGTCAAGAGGAAGATTCCATTGATGCTTTGGAAACACCCTGCTCTTGCAATGGCAGTCTTAAGGTAATCAATAACTTCATTCCTTTGGACTCTTTAACAGAAAATTTTTATATGTAGAAACTCCATGTATGATGATTTTTATATCTGACCGTGATGTTTGTGGTGGTTATTCATTATGTGTATTGTTTATGCAGTATGCTCACAGGAAGTGTGTTCAACACTGGTGCAATGAAAAGGGTGACATAACCTGCGAGATATGCCATCAGGCATGTTATCATTGATCAAGTATTTGTTTTAGAACAAATTTTCACACACCTACACCAAACGCCTTGGGTTGATCAAGTTTTTTTAATAGGCATTGTTTTAATCTAATCATCAATTACTGTTTGACCAACGTAGTAAATCCTCATTATTATATTGTACAAAAAAAAAAAAAAAAAAAAAAAAAAAACGCATGACAATGGGATGTGCTGGTTTTTTTGGATCCAAATGTAGCTCTAAAAAGCATTCCACTTTATGCATCTATTTACATTAATAGGTGGACTTATGTTCATTTGTTGTTATTTGCAGCCTTACCAACCTGGATATGTTGCTCCCCCTCCCCGACCGTGCCTGGAAGAGACCACCATAGACATTATGGCTGTGTTTGGTAAAAGGAGCAGTAGCAGTGAGCAGTAGCAGTGAGCAGTAGCTGTGAGCAGTAGCTGTGAGCAGTAGCCGTGAGCAGTGGCTATTTTTTAAATAAAAACGTTTGGTAATATAGCTGTAGCTGTATTTATATATATGTAAAATGACGTAAAAGGATATATAGGATTTTTATTAGGGATGGGGTAGGGGTATTTTAGTCATTGAATATAAAAAAGCTCTTGTAAATTTCCAAAGCTTCAAAAGGAAGCATTGGGAAAAAAGCTCTCCTAAAAAATTGCTACAACTCATTTCACTCTTACCAAACGAACATAAAAAATAAAAAAGCTCATTCTCACCGCTCATTAACCAAAAAAGCTCCAAAAAGCTCCACGCCAAACATAGCCTAGGTATTTTTCTTCTTTCTTCTGGCTGCCATATTCGTTATTTAGTGTATGGCTTGACGAATTTGCAATAGGGAATTAAACGGAATGGTTTTTGATTGGAATTAAAAGCTTTTTGTTCTGTCAAATCAATGGAATGAAATACTACAATGTAGACCACACTGATTATGTATTCTTTGACATAAATGACTATTTTATTTTTTATTTTTTTTATGCGAGCTTTAACTAAGATTTTATTATGTCAATTTTATACTATTAATACATACAAATTGCAACAAATTTTGATAATGTATAAAGTAGATATAAGTGTATACTGTCTATTTATTATAAATTTATAACGAAAGCACATACCCTTCCTATAGCCAACCACGCATGATAACATAATGTAATGAACACATACAAGGATAGTTAAACTTACTTTGGTTCTATTTGTCTGCAGGGAAGCATGACAAATCTCAGAAGCTGACCGTCAATATCTGGAAGTCGAGTATGACGATTATAATGCAACAAATGCCAGGGGAGCTGCATTTTGCCGTTCAGCTGTTTTAATTGTAATCCCCCATATTTAACATATATCTATAACTTCAGTCAGCCTGTTTGCCTTGATAACTTAATTAACGTTCTTAACTTTCAAAACTGGTTGGTTGTGTTTATCTTTAAAATTTTATTATAACTGACACTAACCTTTTGGCATTTGACGACGCTTCTGCGGTGAGGATGCATCTACTTTCTTAACTGTAAGTTATGTTAGAATTAATAATCAAACAATGCTTTAATAAGAGTGATAAACCGTTAGTTAAAGATCTGAAATACTACTGGTGATGGCAAAAGAGTAATCATGTGTTTCTAATTAATCTCCAAAAGAGACAATCTTGGATTAAAATTTTGCTGGAAAGGGAAATGCCTGGAATTAACTCTGATTTATATATTTTTCGTTCTTTTGTTAAAGCTTTTCTTGCTTCGGATTGTTGGGTTTCTATTGCCATGTTACATCATGGTTTGGGCTATCAGCATTTTGCAGCGTCGAAGGCAGAGACAGGTTTGTCTACTCTTCTTAATTCTTCATCTTATTATCAATTTGATTGTACCGTATAAACTTTTTCGTATGACACAATTTGATATTTTTAGCAAAGATGGAAAATTGGGCGGGTCGTGTGGATTGGGACCATTGGGTTACAGGTTAAATGGGTTACTTTTTAGTCTACACAAACCCATTGTGTTGGGTAGCGCTAACACGCATACACTTAAAATCAGTCCATTTCATGCTTCTGAATCATATTAAGATCTTCCATAGTTGATGTATCAGGCGTTGGAAGCACGGCTATTGGGCAAACTGGCAGCACAGGTGCAACGTTAATTTGATCATAATTACTACAACTTACACTTTCCATTTTTGTTAATTTGTTGTGTTGTGGTCAGGTGTTGGAGGTTGTGATCATGAAGAATCACATCACCGGACGTAAAGGAGCCAAACCCTAAGTTGCAGGTGACTAAAATGTTACCTGGATCATTGTTAAAAAGGTTGTTACAGTCTGTCCACATTTTTACACCGTTCTTATTTTACTAACAATTACTTGAGGATACTCTCTTGCTGTCAAATTAATTTCAAAACATGTTTGATAACATACGAAACCTTTTAGCTAGAGTAAAGCAATCCTAACGCAACTTGATGCGTGCAAATGCATTGACAATTAATTTTGCTCATAACCTATATGTTTGCTTACATGCAGGAAAACTACGGGAAAAAAGATCCCGCGTCTGTTGCTAAAGTTAAGGACGTATACCACACTCTCAAGCTTCAGGTTTGTGACTTTTTCTTGAAAACCACAGACTTCATCTACACGTGTTCTTATTATCATGGTATATATGTTGGATGTATTTGAGGATTATGAGGCCACAAGTTACAAGAAGCTGATCACATCAATTGAAAATCACCCAAACAAAGCAGTCCAAGCGGTGTTGAAATCCTTCTTGGGTAAAATCTGCAAGAGGCAAAAGTAGATGTACTATACCAATTGATTTCTGATTTGAGTCTCACGAGTGGAAAATCATTGGCATTCTCCTGATATTGCACGAGTGACACCCGATTTTAAATCGCGAACTGTGATTTTGTCAAAAAGTGTCATTTTTTTTACATGCAGCACCCCAAAATATTTTTCAGCCCATGCTAATCTGCTACATATAAACATTTACATTGCTATGCTAACAATGGAGAAGAAAAGGTTGGTTGAAGAGTTCACTTGCACAAAGTCAAAGTTGCAATTGTATGACAGGCATTTTCCCCGGCATACGAAAAAAAATTAGAGCTTTAGCCATTGGACCACATCGATCTATAAGTGATGTACCTTGATGATTAGCAGTAGCATAGGATGTAGTTATCTGTGTTTATTAGTGTATTTTAATGGATCTCGACCCCAATATGTCAAACTTTTGTATGGCATAGAAAAAATTTGCAGTTTTCAATAGTGTACTTATCTGTGTTTATTATTGGCACTTGCAGTCAGTTATGATCTCATTTTATGATACTTCGAGTCATACAGTTTATGATCTCAGTTACGTATCCCAGTTATGATCACAGTTTTTTGTACACTGGAAGTTTACAATCAAAGCTCATGTATAATAACTCTTGACTTTTAGAAAGTCAATTATGATCTCAGTTTAAGAACATTTTTGAAGTCATACATATTAAGGATGTATAAAAGGGACAACTTCATAGCATGAATTTGACTTTTACCAAGTCAATTAACTTCATTAAACATGAAAAGTGACTTCAGAAAGTCAAATACCATAGTTCAGTTCCATAGATATTCCTACATCAGTTCCATACATCATGGTGTTGCAAGTTTTTGAATGCCCAAACTAATACACAAAAGAGGGCATCTAAAAATTACTTAAAAGCCAAATGCCCAAAATGATATACAAATAGGGCATCTAAACTTACTTCAAAGTTTAACGCAGTTAGTGCACAAAATACTACACAAAAAAGTGCACCTAAATAGAGACAGGCTATTAACCAACTAATCTATGTTCAAAGCATTGTTTGGTGAGCTTCCTTCACAATGAATTCGTTTTGACTATTTGACACAAAAAATTACTTATACTTAAATGAAATCAAATAATAAATCTAAGAAACAGCCCCGCCGCAACGCGGCGGGATCGTGTTCCTCGTTATCATAATTTTGATGTTCATGTTCAATAATTGGATAATGCAAAAATACATTGCTATTAGATGCATCGAAACCATTAAATTTCAGTCCACATACTCTAAAAGGAAAGGACCTAGTTCGCTTAGTTATTGTCAAAACGTGATACTTCATGTTCGAATAGACACGAAACGCTTTTAATAACAGAAATATATTATTAACAACAACAATAATAAAATATGGAAAACGATTTTTGGAGGATTTATAGAAAGATGACAAAAATACACCAACAACATAGCTCAATTTTCGTCTACGTGACAAAATTAAGCATTCATATTAACTAATAAAATTCAAACTTAGGTGATTTTGGTCAACATATAATTCAATCGTGTTAATTAAAAAAAAAAAATGCTTGAGCTTATAAGCTTTTTTTTACTAGTATTATTAATTTTAGACAACTTTTTTTTTTTTTTTTTTTTTTTTTAGACAATTTTTTTTATTTAATTTAGATGTAAGTGTAAAAGACTAATCTTAAATCCAATTTATGAACTTAATTAAAAGAATCTCAATTTTCCTAACTTTTAGTAAATCTGTAAACTTTAAAGAAAAAACTAGTTTTGTAATAATAATAATAATAATAATAATAATAATAATAATAATAATAATAGCTTGGCTACAATTCTTGTAGTCAATTATCTATAATCCTCAACTAAAAATGTACAAAAAATAAATCAGGGACCCACAAAAATGACTTCTGGACCCACAAAAAGACTCAGGGATCCACAGTTTATAGCACAAAATTATAGCTAATTAGCTACAAAAAATTGTAGCTAATATATTCCCTAATAATAATAATAATAATAATAATAATAATAATAATAATAATAATATAATAATAATAATTATTATTATTATTATTATCTCGGCATTCTGGTTTTGATTTACACTTACTTGACACCTTGCTTTCTAAAGGGTTGCACACTGTCAAATCCATCCCTCCAAAGTGTCGTTTGGGATTCTCTCGCGTTTTGAAATGAGCTCTTGATAAGGTGATCTGCACACCTGATGACATTTCTTGTTGGGTTAGCCTGTTAGTTTTGCCTCTCTGTCTCCTTAAAACCTTTTGCCCGAGGAGTAACATGGAGTGTAGGTCTGCTACTAAACGCCAACGCCAAGAAGAATATATCGCTAATGCCATTCGCTCTTGGGGTACGTCTAGTGGTAGTTTGCAGCTTGTTAGAGAGGTTTTAGCTGAACCCTCCCCTGCATTGTCTAATATTGATGAGGGTAACTTGGACTTGGGTGAACGTAATGTCAAACAATGTAAGAGGAAGATTTGTGACGGTCATTATACCGCGGCTGTCCGAGTTCTTTCTTCTTCAGGTGTTGCTCCTTATAATGATACCACCCTTGAGGACTTAAAAGCTAAGCATCCCTTCAAGTCTGCTCCTTCTCGGCCTGATATACCTATTGATCATCATAACCTCATTGCATCTCATGCTGTGGTTCTTGACATGATTGAAAGTTTCCCCCGTGGCACCTCTTGTGGTCGGGATGGTCTGCGTGCCCAACACCTTTTGAATTGCTTTAGTGGGGCTGTTGTGGCTATTTCCTATGAGTTAATCGATTCCATCACCCGCGTGGTAAATCTTTTTCTTGATGGCAAATGCCCTAGGGCATTGGGTGAGTTTATTGCTAGTGCTCCTCTCACACCGTTGATCAATCCCGGAGGTGGTATCCGCCCCATTGCTGTGGGTACTGTCTGGAGGCGGTTAGTCTCCAAAGTTGGTGCTTCTATGATCGACCATTCCTTGGATGGTTATTTAAATGATCTTCAGTTTGGTGTTGGGGTACCTGGAGGAGGGAAGGCTATTCTTCACGCTGTGAATAGGTTTATTGAAGACTGTGGTGGTGAGGAAGGCCTTTCGATGTTATTTGTGGACTTCCAAAATGCCTTCAATTTGGTAGACCGTGACTTCATGTTACAGGAGGTTCGCCTGCGCTGTCCTGCCATTTCACGTTGGGTGGAATTTTGTTACCCCAACCCATCTAGATTATATTACGGAGAACATACGTTATGTACAACAAGGTGATCCACTTGGACCTCTTCTCTTTGCTCTAGTGTTACATCCTTTGGTATGCAAGATTAGAGACTCCTTTAGTCTTTCCCTTCAAGCTTGGTATCTTGATGATGGCACTATTATTGGAGATACCTTGGTCGTGGGGAAGGTTCTAGAGCTTATTATGATGGATGGACCACGGCGCGGCCTGCATCTTAATGTTGATAAAACCGAGGTTTTTTGGCCTAAGGAAGACCCTAGAAGCAGGCTCGTAGGTTCCTTTCCGCCTAATATTGCCCGACCGTTACATGGTGTTAAATTATTGGGTGGGCCTGCTAGTGTGGACTTTGAGTTTAGTAGTGAGCTCGTCATGAAAAGGGTTGCTGAAACTATTGAGCTCATAGAGGATGTTGCGGAGCTTAAGGACCCTCAATGTGAGTTGCTGCTCCTTCGTTCTTATGCTGGCATTTCCAAGCTATACTTTTCTATACGCACATACTCTCCTCGGGTCTTTGAGCGTGCACACATTTCATTTGATGCGGCACTTCGTTCTTCTCTAGAGCGTATTGTCACTGCTTCTGGACCTGGTTTTGGTGACTGGCAATGGAGGCTCGCCACCCTGCCATTTGTATTTTGGGGGCTTGGCGTATACTCTGCATGTGATACCTTGAACTATGCATTTCTTGCATCTAAACTCCAATCTGCCACCTTACAGACTAAACTCCTCTGACATTTTGGTATTGTAACCCCTGGACCTTCCTTCGACGAGACTTTGTGTGCTTTTAATGCAAAAATGGAGATCGACCTTCTGAGTAACCCGGATGAGATCGCTGCCCCAAAACTCATAAAGAAATTAGCAGACATATATTTCAAACGTGTTACCACAATGGCTGAATCTACCTTTTGCCTATCTGCTCGACAAATGACACTCTGGAGATCGCAAAGGGAGGATTACACTTCAGATTGGCTTAGGGTAGTTCCGATCCCTGGGTTAGGACAGACTATGAACGCCAGAACTTACCGATGTGTGTTATGCTATAGGCTGGGTGTTCCCCTATTTTCTGTTCAGAAGCCGTGCTCAGCTTGTTCCAAGGTTTTTACGGGGGATATTTATAGGGACCATGCTGTATCATGCGCTGGCATTATTGGTATTAAACATCGGCACAACGTGGTGCGTGATACTCTAGTTGACATCTGTTCTCGATCTGGGGTCTCAGCTCATAAAGAGGTTGACATTGGGCTTTATGGCACAAGGGAGCAAGCCTTACGTCGATATATTGCTTTATTCTTGGGACGAAGGGAAGGATGTATGTGTTGATTTGACGGGGTCATCTCCCTTGACGCAAACGGGTATGATTGACTTTGTACCATGTCGTGTGGTAACTGATGCCGCACAACGTAAACGCGTCAAGTATGGGGCTAAGTGTGCGGAAATTGGATATGGGTTCCTTCCTTTCTCTTTCTCCTCTCTAGGGGAACTTGAGATGGATGCGGTGACCCTACTAAAGCGGATCCGGAGGTTCTCTGTAACTCAATACATTGGAGCGCGTGCTGCCGCTCATATCTTCAGTAGGATTAGCTTTGCAATTGCTAAAGGTGTGGGGGTCCAGATAGTTTCGAGGCTCCCCACTAATTTCTTGTAAATCCTATGGGTTTTCTAATAAAAGTGATGTTGATTAAAAATAATAATAATAATAATAATAATAATAATAATAATAATAATAATAATAATAATAATAATAATAATAATAATATATATATATAATTATTATTATTATTATTATTATTATTATTATTAATATTATTATTTATTTTTTTATTTTTATTTTTTTATTTTTTTATTTTTTATTATAAAACATCACTTCATTAGAAAATCATAGGATTTACAAGAAATTAGAAGGGAGCCGAGATACTAACTGGGCTCTCACTCTTCTAGCTATTGCAAAGCTAATCCTAATAAAAATATGAGCAGCGGCACGCGCTCCAATGTCCTGGATCATAGAAAACTTTCGGATCCGCTTCAGTAGGGTCACCGCATCCTTGTCAAGTTCCCCGAGGGAAGAGAAAGAGAAGGGGAGAAACCCATATCCAATATCGGCACACTTGATCTCGTACTTGATGCATTTGCGTTGTGCCGCCTCAACCACCACACGTCCTGGCACAAAATCAACCATACCAGTTTGCGTCAAAGGAGACGACCCTGTTAAATCGACACAAACATCTTGCCCACCATCCCAAGAATAAAGCAATATATCAGCTGGCCGTAAGTTTTTGTCCCTTTCTCTACAAAGATCGATGTCAACCTCTTTACGAGCTGAGATCCCGGACCGAGAACAATTGTCAGCAAGAGTGTCGCGCACCACGTTATGTCGATGCTTAATACTAATAATACCAGCACACGACACTGCATGGTCCCCGTAAATGTCTCCCGCAAATACTCTGGAACAAGCTGAACACGGCATCTGAGCGAAAAATAAGAGGACACCTAGCCGATAGCATAACACACATCGATAAGTTCTGGCATTCATGGTCTGTCCCAGCCCAGATATCGGGACCACCCGAAGCCAGTCTGAAGTGTAATCCTCCCTTTGCGATCTCCATAAGGCCATCTGTCTAGTAGATAAACGAAAGGTGGATTCAGCCAATTTGGCAACACATGTGAAATATATATCTGCCAATTTCTTCATGAGTTTGGTGGCAGCAATCTCACATGAGCTACCCAAAAGGTCGGTCTCCATTTTCATATTAAAAGCATACAAGGCGTCATTAAAAGAAGATCCAAGGGTTACAATGTCAGAATATCGGAGGAGCTTAGTCTGTAAACTAGCGGATTGGAGTCTAGACGCAAGGAAAGCATAGTTCAAGACATCACCTGTAGAGTATACACCAAGCCCCCCAAATTCAAAAGGTAGTGTGGCCAGTCTCCACTGCCACTCACCAAACCCAGGTCCAGAAGCGGTGACAATGCTCTCCAGAGAAGAACGAAGTGCCACATCAAATGAAATCTGGGCACGCTCAAATACCCGAGGAGAACATGTGCGCATAGAAAAATATAACTTGGAAATGCTAGCACAAGCACGAAGGAGCAACAACTCACATTGAGGGTCTTTAAGCTTAGCGACATCATCCATGAGCTCAATAGTTTTGGCAACCCTTTTCATAACAAGCTCACTGCTAAACCCAAGATCCATACTAGCAAGCCCACCCAATAATTTAACGCCAAGTAACGGTCGAGCAATATTAGGCGGAAAGACACCTGTGAGCCTGCTTCTGGGGTCTTCCTTTGGCCAAAAAACCTCAGTTTTATCAACATTGAGGTGCAGACCGCGCCGTAGTCCATCCATCATAATAAGCTCCAGAGCCTTCCCCACGACCAAAGTATCTCCGATAATAGTGCCATCATCTAGATACCAAGCTTAAAGGGACAGACCAAAGGAATCTCTAATTTTGCATACCAGAGGATGTAACACTAGGGCAAAGAGAAGAGGTCCAAGAGGATCACCTTGTTGTACCCCTTGGTGCGACCATAACGTGTGTTCTCCGTAGTATAATCTAGCAAGCCTGGAGTAACAAAATTCCACCCAACGTGAAATGGCAGGACACCGCAAGCGCACCTCCTGTAACATGACACCACGGTCCACTAAATTGAAAGCGTTTTTGAAATCCACCAATAGCATCGAAAGACCCTCCTCCCCTCCACGGTCCTCAAAAAACCTATTCACAGCATGGAGAATAGCCTCCCCCCCTCCAGGTATCCCGACACCAAACTGAAGATAATTTAGATAACCGTCTAAAGAATGGCCGATCATAGAAGCACCAACCTTGGAGACTAAGCGCCTCCAGACCGTCCCCACTGCAATAGGGCGGATACCACCTTCAGGCTTGATCAGCGGGGTGAGAGGAGCACTAGCAATATACTCGCCCAGAGCCCTGGGGTATTTACCATCAAGAAAAAGATTTACCACGTGGGTGATAGAAACGATTAACTCATCGGAAATAGCCACAGCAGCACCACTAAAACAATCCAAAAGGTGTTGGGCACGCAGGCCATCTCGACCACATGATGTACCACGAGGGAAACTCTTAATCATATCAAGAACCACAGCAGGAGATGCGATGAGGTTATGATGATCAATAGGTATATCCGGCAGAGAAGGAGCAGATTGGAAGGGATGCTTAGCCTTTAAGTCCTCAAGAGTAATGTCATTATAAGGAGCAACACCTGAAGAAGAAAGAACTCTGACAGCCGCAGTATAATGCCCATCACAAATCTTCCTCTTACATAACTTGACATTACGCTCACCCAAGTCTGAGTTTTCCTCATCAATATTAGACCATGCAGGGGAGGGTTCAGCTAAAACCTCTCTAACAAGCTGCAAACTCCCACCAGATGAACCCCAAGATCGATTGGCGTTAGCGATATATTCTTCTTGGCGTTGGCGCTTAAAAGCAGACCTACACTCCATGTTACTCCTCGGACAAAAGGTTTTGAGGAGACAAAGAGGCAAGACTAACAGGCTAACCCAACAAGAAATGTCCTCAGGCGTGCAGATCACCTTATCAAGGGCTCCTTTCAATACGCGAGAAAATCCCAAACGACACTTTGGAGGGATGGACTTGACAGTGTGCAACCCTTTAGAAAGCAAGGTGTCAAGCAGGTGTAAATCGAAACCATATTGCTCCTCCAGAGCCGAATCCTCAGCATGAGTAATTTGAAGCGAAGAAGGGACTTGTGGTTTAGCGAGATCAAACAGCACAAACCTAATAACACCATCACCACAGTCAGGGGGTGACACAAAATCAGATCCATGTCGATACTTAGAACGAAGAGTATGCGTTTTAAAACAAATTCCACATAACCAAAGGTCCATACGCTTCAACGTAACCTCAGCAGTCTCAAAAACAACAAGATTAGTGATTGCGTGGTTTTGTAACCTTACAACAGGTTTTACCTCTCGAGGGATCTCAAGAGGCTTACAACCCCACCAGGCAGTGTACCTGACCGATGTAGTATAGTGTAGTGGTAAGTACGGGGGATTGATCGTTCTCCACAGGGAATAGTGTTCGTTAGGTGTGAAAGGCTACTCTAATTAGGTCTAAGGGTTGAGGAAGATTCTTTTTGTATTTTTATATTTTTTATGAAAGCAAGTAAAATCTCGGTTTTGAAGGAGTGGGCGGAATTAGTTGCTAGTCAACTAACCCAAATTACTACGAATGCAAATAAAATTAAATAACTGAAAATAAAATGTGGTGAGAAACTTATGTGTAGAGAAATGTGTTTACTTAGATTTCCTTACTCCCTAACTATCTTTTACCGGTTAATTAGTGTGTATTAGTTGCGTGGATGACGGGTGTATTCCTTAATACCATTCGTGGGGTGGCGTACTTACTTCCCCAACTCTACAAGCTCCTACTTCACTCCTATGTCGAGCCGGCTAGGAAGCTCCTAACATGGGATCACTAGAATTCGCTTGTGCATTAAATACAACCATAAAAACCTTTAGTACGCGTTTGGTTCATGTTTCTTAAGACGTTCAAGCAAGTTACCGAATAGGAAGTTAGCCAGTTTTCTTAAGCCTAACATAGATAAACAATCATCCAATACAACTAACGACACACTAACAACCAATAATCAATAGCTAGGTTTCATTAGATCTAAGCAAACACAAGATAAAATTAGCCTAACATGTTAAACAAAAGACAAGAATAAGATAGAATTAAACAACACATAGACATATTGAATGATTAATTGATAACTTATCTTTCAATGAAACATGGAAGATCTCAAGGCAAAAAGCCCTGAAAAAGATGCTAAAATCGTCTTAGGGTTTTCTCCCAAAATTCCACACACTAAGCTCTCTCTAATGACAAAAAATTAGAAAACTATATATAGATTTTTGGATCTGACGGCGTCACCTTATGGAGTGTGACGCCGTCACCTCGCCGCTTTTAGGGTTCCCGGATGACCTTCTTGACGCCGTCCCTCTTTAGCTCTTCAAAAATCCATTCTGGCTTATCAAGGCTTGACGCCGTCGAACCATGAACGTGACGCCGTCCCCTTATGATTTAAGCCGTGACGCCCTCGATCAAGTTAAAGCGTGACGCCGTCAGAATTCACATGCTATTTTCACTGGCCCGTCATGAGTAAATTTCACGTCCAACTTTTCTTGCCAAGGCATGACGCCGTCTGGGGTTAAATGTGACGCCGTCAAAGGTGACTTTCAGCCGATTCTTGAGACTTTGCCGTTTTCTTCACTTTAATGCTCCAAAAACGTCCAAAATGCCTCCTTTTCCAGATTTCTCCTCAAAAGTACCTAAAATGACAAAAGAAACGATTTAGGGCAATATTTGATCAAATAAATACGATTTAGGGCTTAAATGACCCCTTAAAAGCGGTACACTTTTCGCTTCATCAAATACCCTTACACTTGAGATTTGCTTGTCCTCAAGCAAATGTGCTTTTATTCTAATCAAAATACAAGTTAGGGGTCATTTAATGCTAACATAAAAGTAATTACAACAAATAATCGTTCCACTTTAATCATAATAAGCACGGAGATTACAAACTAGCACCTCACAAGTAGTGTTTAGATACTCACATCTCTCAAGTGTCATCAAAATAAATCTCATAAATGAAAACGGATAATATCTCTCACTACCTGTCATAGCAAATAGATTACCATAGGCTTGGGAAAGGATCGAAAACCTCCTCCACTAGGCGTAAGCACCTAAGATAAACTATCAAAGAGGGCTTTTAAATGGGTTATAACGTTAGGTGTAGGGAAAAGGAAAACACGGTTTTGTTGGATAAGGGATATTTTACTGGTGGCTAGTTAAAGATCTTGATCAATTACATGTACTATACAATGTTGCTAAGCCAAGACTAGACTCGATCTTAAGCTAGAAATGAAATAACAAAATAACAAAAATATAAAACAAACATAAAATGAAACGGGATGGTAGTCCGTATGTTTTTTCTATTTTTCATTTTCTCATTTTTTTGTGTTTTTCTTGATTTTTTTTTTTTTTTTTTTTTTTTTTTTTTTTTTTTTTTTTTTTTGCATACACTTTTACCCTACCATCCAAAATAATACATCATAGGGGCGTTGCATTCCCCTTACACTTGAATTTTTACATAACTTTACAAATACTAATCTAATGACTCGAATTAAGATAATTGAAAAACTTGGAGTACTTTTAAAATATTTAGCACATATGGGGGTAATAAATGATGTTCTTCCCCATTACTCCATTACACTAGTACTTTACCCATGAGTCCCAATCGTCCCAAAACAATATGTACAAGGATATGACTCGACTTAGCAACCATGTAATCAATTAGATAATTAACTTGGGTTTAAACAAATGTTGTAACAATAATGCACTAAAGATGAGTGCATACAAGGTAGGCTAAGGCGATTTGGGTGTACATTTTAGTGGGGTGTAACAAATTCTTCCTTTAAGTAAAATGCTTAAAGGTCGAAACGAAAAGATAGGCTCTGAGGGGTGTACTAGGGGTATCGTGTACTAAAAATGAGTACAACGCAAAGGGTGTGGGAGAATTACTTGACCAATGTAGCCAACGTAATTATAACAAAAACACAGGTGTAAAACAATGGGTTAATCCTAATGCCTCTTATCATGTAGTAAATCTAACTACACGAATGTAGTCTCACTTGTGGCCTCGGAATGGTCCTAACGCAAGTTCTAGAATCTAAGTGCTACCGGTACACACATCATAGCATAAATGCTTTTCCTACCAATTCTAGGGGCGAACCTCACATATTTGGGGGTGGAAAAAAAATTTTAGTGGTACGGTTTCGTGCTAGTCATATAACTCCTATCCATGAGACGCTCATTAAGACCAAAGTTTCACTCCTATATGTTGTAAAAATTTTAAATTTGGCACTAAAATTACCCTAACAAGTATTTCTCTCAGTTTTATTACACATCTACTATTAAACAAACAAAAATCAAGCGCAATTGTCTTTTCTAAAATCGTACTTTTACCCTCCCCTTACACTTAAGATGAACATTGTCCCCAATGTTCAAGTAACAAGATGTAAAAGCATAAAGTAAAAGAATGAAATCAAATACTCCCCTGATTCGCTCGGTGGATAATGAAATTACACGGTTAGATCTTCCTCCAAAGTAATGTAGAAGCTCCATGACTAATGCATCGCCATAAGCTTGATTCAAAACATTTCCTTGTCCAAAATAACCTGATAAACCTGAGAAAACAAACACGAAAACCTGCATAACATCGGCGGGAAAAATCTATATATAAGGATATAATGCTTGTGGAATGATAATTTTGCAGATTCCTGGAGATTATAAGTTGGAGATTTTAATAAAAACTTTTTATGAAAACAAAACTTTCAAAAATTTCTGGAAATTAAATCTGACGCCGTCAGGTTATAACCCCTGACGCCGTCAGAAATGACCTGACAAAAATTTTCATTTTTAGTTTCCGGAAAATTTCTGGAAAAACCTTTACCTTACTTCCTGGAAATCCTGCAAAACATCATTATGACTCGATACAAGCATTTGACTCAAACAAATACTAATATGTATGCTAATTTATTATTATTACGATTCATGTTCATTTGTGTTCTAATAAACCGATTTAGATTTCCCTTACACTTAACTTTTGCAAAATACCTTTATATGTAGTTAAGACGAAGTTAAAAACAACATAAAGCATTTTCACAAATTAGTTTTTAACATGAATCAATAATGATAAAAATTAAACACACATACGGAAACAAATAAAATCAAACAAACAAATAAATAAACACACAAAGCAAATAAAACAAATAAAGCTTGGGTTGCCTCCCAAGAAGCGCTTTTCTTTATTAACGAGTCTTGTAGCTAGACTCAAAGTCACGTACATTACGTGACTTCTTCATCGAAAGTTATGTCTTCCTCATTGATCATTTCATTACCATTCTCTTGATAATGCTTGACTCGTTGAATATTCACAGTGAATTCTCTATCCTCGTCGTCAATTAATACAACAGCTCCGGTTTTAGAGGAGCTCCTTATGGTAAAAGGTCCATACCATCTAGATTTAAGTTTCCCAGGAAATAGCCTTAAGCGAGAATTATATAATAAGACCTTGTCTCCTTCTGAAAACTCCTTGGGTCTCTTAATCCGTTGGTCATGCCATCTTTTCGCCCTCTCTTTGTATGTGATGGAAGATTCATAAGCCTCTAATCTCAATTCATCAAGCTCTTGGAGCTGTAAGAATCTATTTGTTCCCGCAACTGTATAATCCAAATTACAAGCCTTAAGTGCCCAATATGCTTTGTGTTCCAGTTCTACTGGAAGGTGGCATGCCTTGCCATATACCATACGGAACGGGGTTGTCCCGATTGGTGTCTTATAGGCGGTTCGAAATGCCCACAAAGCCTCGTCGAGCTTAAAAGACCAATCTTTTCTGTTTTGATTAACCGTTTTCTCTAAAATTCTCTTTATGGCTCTATTAGTGTTCTCGACTTGACCGTTTGTTTGAGGATGGTAAGCGGTGGAGAATCGGTGAGAGACTCCATATCTTTTCATGACTTTCTCCATTTGTGAATTGCAACAATGGGTTCCCCTGTCACTAATAAGAGCCTTCGGAATTCCGAACCTAGCGAACAATTTCTTTAAGAAATGAATGACTACCCTAGCGTCGTTAGTCCTAAGGGCTTGTGCTTCCACCCATTTCGAAACATAATCAATGGCCACCAAGATGTATTCATTCCCTCCAGAAGATGGGAATGGTCCCATGAAATCAATTCCCCAGACATCAAAAACCTCACAAACTTGTATATACTTCTGTGGGGCTTCATCCCTCCTAGAGATATTCCCAGCTCTTTGACATGCGTCACAAGTTTGTATCATTCCCTTCACATCACGAAATATTGTAGGCCAATAGAATCCCGCGTCGAAGACCTTTCGTGCAGTAGTGCTTATTCCGTGATGTCCTCCAGATGGACCTGCATGACACTCTTTCATAATTCTGACAGCCTCTCTTTCCGAAACACAACGCCTGATTACCTGATCTGGACATCTTCGAAATAAGAAGGGTTCATCCCAAAAGTAGTACTTTAATTGATTAAAGAACCTCCTTTTTTCATGCCTGCTCATATGCTCAGGGATGACTCTACTTGCCAGGTAGTTAGCATAATCCGCATACCAAGGTTCAGAATCATTTATTAACATGAGCTGCTCTTCAGGAAATGTTTCCCGAATCTCACTCTTGTCAGATTCAGCGAGGCTGGGGTTTTCGAGACGAGAGAGATGATCAGCCGCAAGATTCTCTGCTCCTTTCTTATCACGAATTTCAACATCGAACTCTTGCAATAGTAGGATCCAACGAAGTAACCGTGGTTTAGCATCCTATTTAGCGAAAAGATATCGAATAGCTGAATGATCCGTAAAAACAACCGTTTTAGAAAGGACAAGATACTGGCGAAATTTATCAAAAGCGAATACCACGGCTAGTAATTCCTTTTCAGTGGTAGTGTAGTTTTCTTGAGCAGGATTCATGGTTTTGCTAGCGTAGTATATTGGCTGAAAGTGTTTGTTAAGCCTTTGGCCTAATACTGCTCCAACAGCATAATCACTAGCATCGCACATGATTTCAAAGGGTAACTCCCAGTTAGGGGTAACCATAATTGGAGCTTGGGTAAGTTCCTGCTTCAATAGATCGAATGCGTCCTTGCACTCTTGAGAGAAGTCGAACGGGGCATCCTTCATGAGTAACTGAGTCATTGGTTTAGCTACCTTTGAGAAATCCTTAATGAATCTCCTATAGAAGCCAGCATGACCCAAAAAACTACGGATTGCCTTGACAGTTGTTGGATAGGGAAGTTTGGATATAGCTTCAATTTTTGCCCGGTCTACTTCGATTCCACTTCCTGAAATTTTGTGCCCCAGCACAATCCCTTCTTTTATCATAAAGTGGCACTTTTCCCAGTTTAGTACCAAGTTGGTCTCCTCACAACGTTTGAGCATTTTCTCAAGGTTAGCAAGACAGCGATCAAAAGAGTTCCCAAAGACTGAAAAATCATCCATAAAGACCTCCATGCTGTCTTCCATTAACTCATGGAAGATTGCCGTCATGCAGCGCTGGAAAGTGGCAGGGGCGTTACATAGTCCAAAGGGCATTCGCTTGTAGGCGAAGGTGCCATACGGGCATGTAAACGTGGTCTTTTCTTGGTCCTCAGGAGCGATAGGGATTTGGAAATACCCTGAGAACCCATCTAGGAAACAGTAGTACTCATGCCCTGCTAACCTTTCCAACATTTGGTCGATAAATGGGAGAGGGAAATGATCTTTTCGGGTTGCATCATTCAACTTCCTATAATCGATGCACACACGCCATCCAGTTACTGTTCGTTGAGGTACTAACTCATCCTTATCGTTCTTCACCACCGTCATTCCTCCCTTTTTTGGTACAACCTGTACAGGACTTACCCATGGACTGTCCGAAATCGGGTAAATTAGTCCTGCATCTAGGAGCTTAATGACTTCCTTCTTTACGACTTCCTTTATGTTGGGATTTACTCGCCTTTGAGGTTGCACGCTGGGTTTATAATCCTCCTCCATGAGGATTTTATGCGTACAAAAGGTAGAGTCAATACCCTTGATATCGGCTACACTCCATGCTATAACTCCTTTATATTTTTTTAAAACTCCTAAGAGTTTATCCTTTTGTTCACTTTTCAAAGAAGAGCTTATGATTACCGGAAGTTGATCTTTCCCTTGGAGGAAAGCATATTCAAGGTTGGTTGGGAGTTCCTTGAGTTCTACCGCAGGTGGCTCGATGATGGAAGGTTTAAGTTTGTTCTCGGGCTTACGAAGCTCAAGCTGTTCGATTTCTTGTCTGGGATAGAAGGAGACTGCATTCACATCCATAGCCTTCTCCTCCTCTAAGATGGGTAAGAAAGCTTCATCTCGCAACCAACCAGCTTCCACCTGTTCATCTACACAATTATCAATCTCGTCGGATAGTTCATCGATTTCTTCGATGAAATACAGTTGATTATCTGCTTCGAGAGAAAGATTCATTGTGTCCTTGATGTCGAAGGTTAAGCTATCGGCCCCCACTCGTAAGGTTAGTTTGCCGTCATGAACATCAATAACAGCACGAGAAGTTGCAAGGAAGGGTCTTCCTAGAATGATGGGCACAAGATCATCTTCTTCCATTTCTAGGATGACGAAGTCAACTGGAAATTTAAACTTCCCTACCTTAACCAGCACATTCTCGCATATTCCTAAGGGGTATTTGACTGATCTATCGGCCAGTTGGATGCTCATACGGGTTGGTTTCAGCCCAGAATACCCTAGCTTGAGGAACAGGGAATGCGGCATAAGATTGATGCTTGCTCCTAAGTCGGCTAAAGCATTTTTGACTGAAAGAGATCCAATTGAACAGGGCAAGGTGAAACTACCTGGGTCGTCCACCTTCTTTGGTAGCCCTCGTTGGGTCACCACAGAACATTCTTCTCCTAAGGTTACAAGACCCTCGAGCCCTTTCCTGTTGGTGAGCAGCCTCTTGAAGTATGTACTATATTTGGGCATATGATAACATGCATCAAGAAGGGGTATGGTGACGACCGAATTCTTCAAATATGACATGAATCTTTTATTATCACTTTCGACCTTTTGATTCTTGAGGCGAGATGGGTATGGGACTTTAAGGGGCTGTTTGGCAGGAGTAGGTGGGGATGGAGTTACCGGAGGGGTTTGCTCGAGATTTTCGTCGTTCACATTATCGTTCTCCTCATGAGGGGTGTTGGGTTCCATGGCGTTAGATGGTTGAGCTGGGTAGGGTGGATCCTTAGTAGTTGTTCCAGCACGAGTGGTGATGGCGAGTAAAGGATCTCTTTGCGGCTCGCCAAGGCCGTCGAGAGTGGCGTTGAGTTCTGCGAATTTGGCCTTTACGTTGGTTTGTTGGCTATTGATAAAGTCGTCAAGACCATTTAGTTGCAGATTCTTTTCAAACATGAAATGCCCGAGATCATCCTCAAAAGTGCTCCTAACCTTATAGTCAGGATATTCTCCTCCTGACTCTTCTCTCACAAGATTTCCCCAAGGGGTGAAATCATTGTTTTGGTAGAAAGTTAAGAGCGAAGGATCATCGAAGATGTCGTGGCTTGACAAGCATGCTTGTTCGGTGGTGGTATCATCCTCGCATTCCTCCACTTCATGCGGGCCGCCACATTGATCACAGATCAAGTATGGGTTTGATAACCGCTTAGTTGGTTGCGACTTGTCTAGATAAGATACCTGATCATTCAATCTACTCACCCGGCTAGCAAAAGGAGGCTCTTTCATGATCTTGGAAACGCTCATGATCGAATCGGGTTCATCCCAGGTATCGTCTTGATCATTCGCGTATTCCTCAATTCTATTCCATCCTTCCTCAACGCTTAGTTTGGCTATTTTTCCTTTTGATGAATTATTAATGCCCAATTGGTCGTTTTTGGAGACACTGTCATAAAAGATTTGGACAAGAAGCCAGAGTTCAATGCCATGATGAGGGACCTGTCTAATTAGATCCTTGAATCTAACCCAAGATTTGTGAATAGGTTCTGCTGGTCCAACATGGAAGCGGAGGATTTCGTCTCTCAACTTTGAAGTTCTTCCTATGGGAAAGAATTTCTCATAGAATTTTGAGATAAGTTGTTCCCATGTGAAGATGGATTCGGAAGGAAGTTGGTTATACCAGTCTCCGGCTCTTTCATGAAGGGTGAAGGGAAAGAATCGCAACCGGGAGGTATCTCTAGTGGCTCCGTCCGTATGGAGGGTATCCACTATTTTCAGGAAGTCCTTGATGTGTTGGATTGGATCTTCAGTTTTCAATCCGTGAAACTTGCATACACTTTGGTCCAGCCAAATATCAGTTGCACGCAAGACCCCATCCGTGTGTTCATTTGGAAAAACGATAGCATTGGAAAAACCACGAGGGGTGGGAGAAGAGTAGTCCTTGAGACATTTGGGGATTGGGATTTCGGGAACTTCCATATCGTGATTGGGTTGAGGGCTAGGAGGTGTAGAATGATGATTGGATTCTTCCTCGGAGAGGGCATCATCAAAATTGATCGTGGATGGTTCAGCCGCTTGGTGGAGTCGCCTTAATTTATGCATTTCCCTTTCGGGTTCAGCATAGGGTGTGGCAAGAGTCTTTATCGAGCTTCGGCTCCTAGTGATTCTAAGATTAGGGGGGTCATCATCCAAAATTAGGGAATATCCTCCTAAAGTGCGGGCTCTAGGAGGTGGTGGTGGGTTGTTGTGGTTAAGGATATTACCATCTTCCATGATGTCGGATGGTCTGGTTACGAACAAAGACACGAAGAAAATAGATAGACTAAAGAAAACCTAGAAAAATAAAATAAAAATCTCACTAGAAAGGAATCTAGTGAGTAGACCTAATAGAAATAAAAATTCAACCTAAACAATAACTATTCCCCGGCAGCGGCGCCAAAAACTTGATTGCGTGGTTTTGTAACCTTACAACAGGTTTTACCTCTCGAGGGATCTCAAGAGGCTTACAACCCCACCAGGCAGTGTACCTGACCGATGTAGTATAGTGTAGTGGTAAGTACGGGGGATTGATCGTTCTCCACAGGGAATAGTGTTCGTTAGGTGTGAAAGGCTACTCTAATTAGGTCTAAGGGTTGAGGAAGATTCTTTTTGTATTTTTATATTTTTTATGAAAGCAAGTAAAATCTCGGTTTTGAAGGAGTGGGCGGAATTAGTTGCTAGTCAACTAACCCAAATTACTACGAATGCAAATAAAATTAAATAACTGAAAATAAAATGTGGTGAGAAACTTATGTGTAGAGAAATGTGTTTACTTAGATTTCCTTACTCCCTAACTATCTTTTACCGGTTAATTAGTGTGTATTAGTTGCGTGGATGACGGGTGTATTCCTTAATACCATTCGTGGGGTGGCGTACTTACTTCCCCAACTCTACAAGCTCCTACTTCACTCCTATGTCGAGCCGGCTAGGAAGCTCCTAACATGGGATCACTAGAATTCGCTTGTGCATTAAATACAACCATAAAAACCTTTAGTACGCGTTTGGTTCATGTTTCTTAAGACGTTCAAGCAAGTTACCGAATAGGAAGTTAGCCAGTTTTCTTAAGCCTAACATAGATAAACAATCATCCAATACAACTAACGACACACTAACAACCAATAATCAATAGCTAGGTTTCATTAGATCTAAGCAAACACAAGATAAAATTAGCCTAACATGTTAAACAAAAGACAAGAATAAGATAGAATCAAACAACACATAGACATATTGAATGATTAATTGATAACTTATCTTTCAATGAAACATGGAAGATCTCAAGGCAAAAAGCCCTGAAAAAGATGCTAAAATCGTCTTAGGGTTTTCTCCCAAAATTCCACACACTAAGCTCTCTCTAATGACAAAAAATTAGAAAACTATATATAGATTTTTGGATCTGACGGCGTCACCTTATGGAGTGTGACGCCGTCACCTCGCCGCTTTTAGGGTTCCCGGATGACCTTCTTGACGCCGTCCCTCTTTAGCTCTTCAAAAATCCATTCTGGCTTATCAAGGCTTGACGCCGTCGAACCATGAACGTGACGCCGTCCCCTTATGATTTAAGCCGTGACGCCCTCGATCAAGTTAAAGCGTGACGCCGTCAGAATTCACATGCTATTTTCACTGGCCCGTCATGAGTAAATTTCACGTCCAACTTTTCTTGCCAAGGCATGACGCCGTCTGGGGTTAAATGTGACGCCGTCAAAGGTGACTTTCAGCCGATTCTTGAGACTTTGCCGTTTTCTTCACTTTAATGCTCCAAAAACGTC